>JAVJIF010022750.1:0-61821 GCA_038442645.1 Agave tequilana
AAACTCATGGAGTTATATATGCATGAATTAAAGTTAAGCTTCAAAGAAGCTCCCCTTAACTCATGCATAACATAAACAATAATATATTCAATGAATATTCATAAACATGTGCATAAATTTCTAAAACATGCTCTTGAAACCAATTGAATAAAACATATTCAAAACAACTATATTATTTCAAAACAAAGGCTCTTGATACCAAACATTACATAATGCTCTTGATACCCTCTTGATACCAAACATTACATAATGTTGATACCAAACATTACATAATGCTCTTGATACCAATAATAAAACACTCTTGATACCAATAATAAAACATGTTCTCTCAATATCAAACATGAAACAAAGATCATGCAAAATCATGCATATAAACTCAAATTCTTCTCCCCCCTTTTGTCAATCATCAACAAAGGGGTTAAAAACAAAAAAAATATTCTTCTCACCTTTCGTTCAAAGCAAAGAAACAATTAAAGGAGATGCAAAAACAAAATGGTCTCCCTCTTTTTGTCTAAAACAAAAACATGTCAATAAGGGGTCAAATCAAATATGATACCAATTAAAAATATGTCAATGAAGTGCATATTGATACCAATTGAAATTAAACATTATAAATTTTGAATACCAATAGAAAAATAAAAATCTTGATACCAATTGATAAGTAAAAAAATAACATACCAATTGTAAATAAACAATCTTGATATCAATTGAAATTATTATTCTTTAAAAAAACAAATGATACCAAATTGAAATTATTAAATTAATTTTTTTTTGTTTAATCATTTTCTATCATAAAGTATGGGAATGGAAACAAAATACCCAATTGAAATACAAAATACAAGTTTTCTCCCCCTTTATGAAATACCAAATAAAACTATGCATAAGCTTGTATTAAGATACCAATTGAAAACTAAATCAATTGAAACAAAGTTGAAGCTCAAGCTTTGCATAAACAAATATATATATGTATGAAAAGTTAGATACCAATCGAAATTGATACTATTTGAAATGCAAGCATACATATACAAAAATATGAGTATACAACAAATGTCAATATTGATACCAACTGAAGGAATTTCAATGATACCAATTGAAACAACAATAATGATCAAGTGTATACATCATATAACCTATCCTCCCAATCATGTTCAAGTTTAAAATGATTTTCAATATAAGGCATACATGAGCATGATCGCCCATCTATCCACCCTTTAAAGGTAGGGTTTTCAAAATAGATTTTGAAAATATAGAATGTTTGAAAAACTCTACCAAAGCGAAGAACACGAACTAGTTATAATGAAAATTTTATAACTAGTACGAAATCCTTCAAGTAAGGAATAAAACAAGAATATATTCCATAAAACACATGTAAGTCACATAATCACCGATACTCAAAATCTATGAAGCATATATCATACTCATGAAACTAAAATCATGAGAAAACACGAATGATGTGAGTGTATAAGCATAATGTGAAAAACATAGTCTGGAGATAGGCAATCAAGCTCAATTGAAATTCCTTAAAACATGAACTCATCAAACTAAATTTTCATTAAAACAATTTATACTTCAAGGCATATGTATGTTTTGACAAAACAAGAAGTATACATACATATCCCTAAACACAATTGAGTCCATAATAAAGATTTGCATAAAAAGCAAATGACTCAAGGGTATACATGTATATCTTAAGGTTTGGCAAAATAGACATATACATGAAGTGAAAACACATGATTATAAAACATGTCCAAAATGGGAATACAAGTCAAATGCATGAATCATCAAAACTAGACTATACTAGAACATCTAATGGGTACAAATAAGCATCCAAGCACAAACATACAAAGATTTACTTGTGGCCCACTATATGTACAAGTATATATCCTAGTTTTAATGAAAACTAACATCTAAACAAGTAATCAAATCATGTATCATAAAAACAAAAATCATAAACATCCAAGTGATCATTATGTACATGCATGTGCATTAGATCTAGAGCATACATATTAGTTAAAAACCAAGTGAGAACACAAAGATATATATATCCATATAAAACATGAAGTGTCTCAAATAACTAAACATGTATATCACTAATCTAATGAACATGGCATAAGCATAATGAACAATAAAACATGAAAAGCATGTAAATAAACGGGAGTTAGAGATTGATAACAAACCGATGAGGGCACCTCTCTAGTTCTCCAAACCACGGTGGTCCTCCCACCAAACTCCCCTTGAAAGTGATGCATCCAAATTATTTTCTTTAAGCACGGAACGCATCCACTCCAAGGCACCAATACTCTCACGTTATGCGAGAGCCCACACCTACATCAAAATCAAAGGGTGGTCTTTGGTACCCATTTTCTTTTGGGTCCACGGGGTTAGTATCTTTCCTAACCCAAACCAAATTAGTTGCTAAATTTTCAACATGTAAACAATCATAGCAAAATCTAGCAAGGTGGCCCTTACGACCACAATGTGTACAAGTGTACACATGAGCATACATGTGATGGTGGTGACCGTGCGAAGCATGTGTATGCCGTGATGGGTGTACATGCAAAGATGGACCTTGTTTCTTACGAACCAAGGTTTCCAAGCGTGTATGATTTAATGTACATTGGCTCAAAGTGGAGCCCAAACAATCAACACTTTTCTTGATAATATTTATATCATTTTCAATATTGGAAGATAAAGTGGAGCATGCAAAAGATGTGTTAGGTGAAGCTACACTAGCATGGCAACATGTGAATCTATATCAATTTTTAATGATTCATTTTTCTTTAAAACAAAATCCAATTCTTTAGTAATGAAATCAATTTCATTTTTCAAAACATGGTTATCTTTTAAAACAAAATCTAATTTAGAAGATAAAACTCATTGTTTTTCATAACATCATCACAATCATTTTTGCTTTTCAAAACATCAATCTCTTTTAGGGCGAGGTCTAGTTGAGATCTTAGTGAGTCACCTTCACTAGTAATCTCTTCCTTCTCTTGCAAACCGATTCAAAAGTTGAGCACAAATCCTTCATTTCTTCTTTTAGTTCAAAATGTTTCTTTTTCAAAAGTCATGTTTTTCCACAAAATTTTCAAGCTTAGAGGCAAGTTCTACATTAAATTTTGAACTTCAAAATACCCATAGCAATATGAACTAGAGCTATCATCTAGTTGAGAATCCGATTGTACCTCAAGGGAGTCTTTCCCTTGGCCATGAGGCAATGCTCGTCGGACTCGTCTCTCCTAGATCTTCTCAACTTGTTGACAATCCTTGGTAGCTCGGGTGAAGTCAATATGCTCCAAACTGTAAAAGCCGAATCAAAATGAGCAAACATAGGTAAAAGATATTCATTAAGAGATGCTCTAAGTGTTTTTAGTGCTAATGCATTTGCCTTTTTATGTTTTCTATTATTTAGGTGGGATTCTTGAGTAGAGGCTTGATAAACTAGATGTCTTAGGCTTTTTAAATGACTAGTCATCTTGGTATCCAAATATCATGTCTAGTAAAGTCAAACATAGGAGGGCTAGCCATGAGTGCAACTATATGTGTGCAAATGAAAATGCAAATGAAGATTAGCAAACAAGATCTCACTCCTAGGTGGTTAAACCTAAATATCAGGAGCGTAGGCTCTGATAACAATTGAAAAATCACCTAGAGGGGGGTGAATATGTGACAATGCTAATCTAGAGAACTAATGCGGAAATTAAAACTAATTGCTATAAACAAGAGATGCACACTCAAACAAGCCAAGCAAGTAATAATGAATGAACAATATGAATTGATGCAAGGCACAATATAGAGAGAGAGAGTAAGAGCCAAGGGATCAAGCGCAAACAAGAAGATATGTTCGAGGTTCGAGCACCCAGCTCTACATCCCCGCCTTCACACAGAAGGATTTCAAGTCCACTAGCTTGTCCACAAGGACTCCCACAAAGGGAACCTCCACCGAGGATTTGGGGCAATAACAATTACAAGGAGTAACCAACTCCTCTCCTTACAACACAACCTCCTCCTTGAGGCACAACTCCAAGCAACAAACAATCACCTCACAACTTGAGGGATTAGCACCAAGCAACACAAGGATCACCTCACAACTTGAGGGATACAACCCACTTGCACAACCTCCTCAACACAATGAGGAAAGGCACAAAGCCAAGCAAATGAAGGGTTTACAACTTGGTGGTCTAAACAACAACCACAAACAATCTCTTTTCCCACACAAAGATCCTATAGAATAATAGTAGTAGATGTAGCTTAAGTGTGGAGAAAACCAAAGGAATGGAAATCACAAACTCAAAGAAAATCCTTGGGAAAAACTAGAAACCAAGATGAAGAAGTTTAATCAAACACTTTTCCCAAAAACCCTTTTCTTTGATTTTCTAAACCCTAGCAAAAACACCAAATAGATTGTTCAATTAAAGCCCAAAAACTTCTTTTGATTGCTGTGAAAACACTAGAGAAAGCTCAGAAAATTCGTCCAAAAAATTCTTAAGAAAACCTCTTTCCAATGGGGTATTTATAGCCCATTTACAAAACTAGCCATTGGCAGCAGATCCTGCCAAAAATGACCTACCGGTCGACCGCTCGGTCGACCGTCCAACGGTCAGATTTTGACTGTTGGCAGCTGACGGTCGACCGCCCGGTCGACCGAAAAGAACAGAGAGCACTGCTCTCTGGTCCGGCCGGCCGACCGGCCGACCGGCCCACCGTGCTGCCAGACGTGCACAGCTCTGTGCACGTCGGTCGACCGTCAGGTCAACCGGCCCATGGTTCGGCCGACCGCACTGTCGACTGACCTGGCCTGTCAGCCAGTGTCCTGGGTCAGAAAAACAAGGTAAAAACACATTTTAATAAATCCATAAAACTTGTAAAAACTACACAAAAATAGTTTTCTCATTTTATATTGAAATATAAACATGTGATAAAAATTTCATCACAAATTACAAACATCTTGAAACATTTTTGTGTCATATCTTTTTACCAAAATCCAAAAACTGTGATAAAAACTAAGATTTTTGAATAGAAAATACATTTTTGTCCAAAACTCATCCAAATACAAAAACATGATATTAAGCAACATTCAGGCATGATGCATATGGATAGAAATCCAATATACATGAAATATATATATATCCATGTTTTTGACATTAATTCCAAAAATATGTTTTGTTAAAAATACCAAAACATAAACACATGAATAAGTGAGTCAAAACTAAGTTTGTCTAAGTAGTTGAAGTATGCATGTATATAGAACAAATCTAATATACATTAAATCATGTAAACTTATTTTGAATCTATCTATTCATAAAAACCAAGATCGGTTAAACCAAAAACCGAAAACCAATATTTAAAACATGAAACGTGTGTGTTGTGAACTTGAGCATATCATACTATTCTAATCTTTACAATTTGGATCTAAACACAAAAACTAAACTAGGTACCGATATCTTCTTGTAGAGCGCAATCCCCAAGCCGACTCGATCTAAAACTTAGTGATTCACCGAGCTTGACTCCAATGAGTGCTATATATGATCTTGTTGCTTGGGCTCTTGAATCACTATGTGAAAGCTTCCAAACCATCTTTGTTGAAGCTAAACACCTACTAACATCTTGATTAATGATCTGAACTAAAATCACAAGATTATTAGTACACATAACTACATGAGTTAATCATCATCAAAACTAGAGTGGAAGGCCTTTGGGCCAACATAACCTTGATCTCCTTTAAGACAACCAGTGTATGGCCAGGTTCCTACTGGTTTATGGTTGTATGATCTTGCTTGGAGGAAGAGAAAGGCTCTCTTTGTGTGTAGTTTGTACACGAAGGTCTTGATCAGAGGTGTAATGTTAACTTGATCATAAGAAGGATCCTTAATCAGGGATAATACTTCTTTAAGAACTTGCCATTGACCGGCATCATGAGTAGGTCGCCGTCTGAAGTCATAAGATGGTATGCTCCATTTGAATAGACTGTTTCTATCACAAACGGTCCTTCCCATTTAGGCTGAAATTTGCCTTTGGTCTTGTGCGTCATAATCATTGGTCGTCTGACGGCTAAAACCAGGTCTCCTTTTTGGAAGACCCTCTGTTTTACCTTCTTATTGAAGGCTTTTGAGATTCGAGCTTGATACAGCTCGATGTGTTGCTGAGGTTGTAGTCGCTTCTCATCTAGGGCTTCGAGCTCTTAGAGGCGCAACCGATCATTGTCCTCTGATGTGATCCTAGTGGTCAGAACGACTCGCAATGATGGCACCTGGATTTCCAACGGGATGACTGCTTCGCACCCATATACCAGGGAAAAAGGCGTATTGCCTGTCGGTGTTCGAACCGTGGTTCGGTAGGCCTAAAGACATTCACCAAGCTTTTCGTCCCAATCTCGCTTATTCGAGGAGACGAACTTCTTGAGTAGCTTGATGATTGTTTTGTTGAATGCTTCCACCAAGCCATTAGCGGCGGATTATAGGCAGTTGAAGCCACATTCTGAATTCGGTATTTATCGCAGAACCGATAGAATACTTGGCTTATGAATTGGGGACCATTGTCGTGGATGATCCGCCTAGGGACACCAAATCGATGGATGACATGGTGTTTGATAAAATTAACCACATTCGAGGTTTTGACTTCAGTCAATGGTATAGCTTCTGCCTACTTTAAAAAGTAATCGGTTATTGCCAGGATAAACCGGTGACATCTTGTCGAAGAGGGGCTGATTGGTCCTACGATATCTATTCCCCATGCTTCAAATGGCCATGAAGCAACAGTCGGGTGGAGCAACTCCGAAGGCTGGTGTATGAAGTCCACGTGAATTTGACACGCTTTACACCTTCGCGCATATTGGATGGCATCGGCTATCATAGTTGGCCAATAATATCCAAGCCTATGCAACCTGTCTTTAAGCTTTGGACCTGGCTGATGAGCTCCGCAAACGCCATCGTGTGCTTCTTTAAGCACTTCCTGTGCCTCTGAATGAGAAAGGCAACGGAGGAGGACACCGTCATATGAACGACGGTAAAGTGTCTTCAGAGTTGGATCGTAGTAAAAACGGAGAGACCTTCGTCTGATAGATGCCACTTCTTTAGGATCATCTGGAAGCAGACCGTGCAAAGCATAGTCAATGAGAAAAAGCGCCAATCTCTTGGCTCAAAATCGGTGGAGACATTATAGACTCCTCGGGTTCTTAGCATATGCTTAGAGCATACAAGATGTCGAGTTGCGACTGTGAGGTGATACTCGGTGTCGACTGGCAGGGCTAGCATTGTTGCTAACGTAGCAAGAGCATCTGCCTTAGTATTCTGAGATCGAGAGACGTGCCCAATGTAGAAACCTTCGAATAGATTAGCCAATTCGATGGTCGTGTGATAATAAGGCACCAAGTCTTCGTGGCGAACTTCATATTCGCCTTTAACTTGATTGATAATCAGTTTTGAATCACCGTAGGCTTCTAGGTAGCGTACCCCCATTCCATGGGCGAGTTGAAGGCCAATGAGTAGAGCATTATATTCTGCTACATTGTTGGAGCATGATTCCGTCAGAGAAAATGCTCTAGGAAGGACATGATTCTGTGGGGAGATAAACATAACCCCCACTCCGGCAATAATCTTGCCTTTAGGGCCCATTCGCGATGCTCCATCGAAGAACATCTGCCACACTTCCTGCTCTGAGGTTACATTGGAGTCGAAGACTTCATCTGGAATATCCTCGTGAAGTTTTGAATGTTCCGAAACTGGATGAGCAGCCAAGAATTCTGCAAGGGCCTGACCTTTAACCGCCTTCTGAGGGATAAAGATCATGTCGTATTGAGACAAAAGAAGTGCCCATTTAGCCAATCTTGAATTCAGTGATCCTGGCTTTGTCATCAGGAGACGCAATAGGTTCACTCTGGAGATGACATGTATGGTTTGGTCGACCAAATAATGTCGCGTCTTCTGAAAGCAAAGACGAGAGCTAAACACTCTTTCTCGATAGAATTATAACAAGATTCCGCCCCTATCAGAGTCCTGCTTAGATAATAAATGGCTTGCTCGTGACCATTGTCGTCCTTTTAAGCAAGGAGGGCACCGAGAGAATAGTCCATAGATTTTACATAAAGCAAGAATGGTTTTCCCTGACGTAGGGGCCCTAAGACTGGAGGCTTTGTGAGGTACCTCTTGATGTCTTCATAAGCTTCCTGGCAAGCTTGATCCCATACGAAGGAAGCGCCCTTTTTCATGAGTCGGGTGAACGGTTGACAGCGGCCTGAGAGATTTGCAATGAATCTTCTGATGTAAGCCAGTCTGCCTTGCAAGCCTCTAAGATCTTTGAGATTCCTCGTGGATGCATACTCTGAATAGCTTTGACTTTGTCTGGGTCAAGATGAATCCCTTTTGATGTAACAATAAACCCAAGGAACTTGCCACTTGACACTCCCAAGAAGGATTTTGTCGGATTCATTTTCAGCTGATGAGCCCGCATTATGTCGAACATCATTCTCAAGTCATGAAGATGGTCATCTTTGCTGCGGCTTTTGACAGCAATGTCGTCGACATAGCATTCTACCATTTTTTCGGAGATGATCGCTGAAGATTATGCTCATTGCCCGCTGATAGGTTGCTCCGGCGTTCTTCAGTCCGAAAGGCATTATAGTGTAGCAGTATACCCCCAAGGGTGTTCGGAATGAAGTATGCTTCTCGTCGTCGGGATACATCTTAATCTGGTTGTATCCTGAAAAGCCGTCCATGAAAGACATCCTTTCGAATCCACATGTGTTGTCGATCATGACATCGGTGATGGGTAGCGAGAATTCATCTTTAGGACAGGCCGTATTGAGATCACAGTAGTCGATGCAGATCCGTATTTTCCCATTCTTCTTGAGGACGGGGACGATGTTAGCTACCCAATCTGGATGTTGTTCCTCCCGGATGAAGCCACATGCAATGAGCTTGTGAACTTCGGCTTCAATAGCTTCCATAATGTTCGGGTGAAACTGACGTTGTTGCTGCTTGACTGGCTTGACGTCGGCTTGATATTTAGACGGTGCACGGCTACTTGTGGATCAAGTCCGGGCATGTCTTCGTAGCTCCATGCGAAGACGTCTATATACTCCTTTACGGGTATTATCAATTCTTCCTTTTCTGTAAGTGATAGGCTCTCACTTATAAAGATGGGCTTAGGGTAGTCTTGACTACCCAAGTTGACCTGCATCACCTTGTCTTCAGTAGGTGGTTCGCGCAATTCGAATCGCTTTTCCCATTGGAGGTCTAATTGCTGGGCCCATGGTTTCTTCAGTAGCTTCTGCGGGCTCCAATTGACTGCTCGAAGTCATATTAACAGTGAGGTTTTCGAACATCATTCCCACACTGACGTCTGAGTCCCACTCGGAGGATGAGGCTGAATGTGATGGAATTGATTCATCGTCTTTGGCTTGAATCGTTGCTGACGATGTGGGTGTAACATATCCCAACCCCCTGCGTGTACTATCATAGTAATTTGCAGGCTTCCCTTTAGGCACAAAGTTCCGCATCAAACCGCGCCTTCCTTTTCTAAAATTCAGGCCCGCTCCATGTTTCAAGTTGTATCCCATTTTCTTCATAATATGGCGCGCCTGCCGCGCGTAATGGAAGAACTGTGGAGTGTCTAAATCTGAACTTGAATCTGCAGCTATGGGTCCATGTGGTTGGGTTCTACCGAAGATTATCGTAGCTGACCTTGTTTGGACGGAGGGATTGCTAGCGTGGCCCCTTCTATAGCTTCCATAGGTGTGCTGGCCGCACTCGGCTTATGTAGGGGCATGTGCAGAGAGCCATCTGTAATGGATCTAACCGACCCAACACTCGCAGGATAATCAAAAGAAATATTATCATTAATTACCCATTCATCTTCATCCTCTGAAGGAGTGTTACATTGGGGATTATTGAGACATGCTATAATTGGTTTACCAATCAGAATGGCTGGCATGCCTACTTCAGATTCTGAATCTGCCTCATTGCGACTTTCATCATCGTCTGGCAATGATTTCTTAGGTGTTTCACTGGCCTCTTGATACAGGAGAGCGTCAGTGAAGTAATTTTTTCACCTCTTTGAATGGTTGCTTCTCAGCAAAGACAGTTCGTACTATCGTGTCATCTTTAACATATTTGAAGCATTGGTGCAGAGTAGAGGGAACGATCCAGTTGGCATGGATCCATGGTCGTCCTAGCAGCAGGTTATATGACGTGTAAGCGTCAATGACATAGCATGTCACTTCTGACTTCAGGCTCCCGGTTCTACAACGGAGCCGGATTTTTCAAAGTGGATGACTGCTCACGGTATTGAAACCGTATATTGTAGTGGTGGTTGCGGACAACCTATACAGTGGTATGCCGAGGAAGTAGAGAAGCCTTTTGGGATGATGCTGAGTGCGGACCCCGGATCGACTTGTATTCTTTCAATGCACGTTGAACTGATATATCCGGTGTAGTACAGAGGTCGATCGTGCTTGTTGTCTTTGAGAAGCATATCTTCCGCCGTGAATGTAATGGCGGGCACCTTTGATTGTGTGTGATGACATTCTGGGCAAGGAGACTGAACGTCATCGTTAGGGACCTCTAGCATGTATGTCAGAAAGGATTCTGAATTGGCTAGTGCATCCCTGAGTGCTTCTCTTGTCTCTTTTGAGAGACGAAGGAGCTCGTGTATTGTGATACGAGCCGGATATTAGCTAGCTGAGCTAATATGTCAAAACGAAAGGGCGTACCCAACCCTTGACCTGATGGTTTCTTCAACACCTAGTCGAACCGTACCTCCTTAGGCTTTTCTTTTCCCTTGGTTGGAATTGGAGTGGATGCTGGCATTTGTACTGACGTTGTTTGCTGTTGTATCTCGTCAGTAGACTTCTCATACTGCCTCAAGTATGATTTTCCAGATCGGGTGCCCGTCTGTTGAGGAATATCGGCATGCGTTGTGCAAGCATGCTTTTCTCCTTCTGAATCGCTGAGGAAAGCCGATGTAAGATTGTCGTCGTCTGGCAGGATGGAGATGACATTGCAAGATTTACCCTTTAACTTAGGCTTCTTTGAATCCCACTGCACGTCTTGGACGAGGTCTGGGTGTATCCACATGACTTCCCCTGTCTCCAATGTTAAGGGAACAAGACCCTTATTGTTTTGAGTTGTAGCTGGAGGATGCTTGACGTCCAACCGTGGCGTGGGGGCTGGATAGGTCCTGTCAGGAACTATGACCTTTGGGGTTTTTCCGAACTCGAGGGTCACCATATTGGCAGTGACTTTCTTCTGCTCTGTCTTCAATGTCAGAACCCCGGCGTCGACCAAGGCTTGAATTCTATCTTTGAGGACGTAGCATTTATCGGTAGGATGGTGAATCATCCTGTGATATAGACAGTATTTGGGATCATTTGTGCGTCCCATCTCATTGGGACGCCGAGCATCTGGTAGCTTCATTTTATTCCTTTTGTGGAGCAAATGGAATATTGTGACCACCTGATCGTCTCTGAAAGAGTACTGTTTTGGAGGGAACTTAGGCTCATGATTATTGAAGCCGCTCTTCTTGGCCTTCGATTGCACGTCCCCGGACAATTCCACAGACATAGTCTCTTTCCCTTTGGCTTGAGAAGACTGCGGCAAGTCGCTATGTCCTTTACTGTTCATACCCCATTTACCTCTAGGGGTGGATGGTTCGAACTTTTTAGCCGATTTTTCAGCTATCTCAGCTTGTTCGACCAATTCCTTCCAGGTGTGGGCTTTGATAGCCCCCATGCGAACTTCTACCTAGTCCAAGAAGTTGTGCCTGCACGTCTGTAAGAGCATGGGTAATGGCATCCTGCTGGGCACATCAAGGATAAGTTTCTGAACCGCTCAATGTAGTCACGGACAGATTCGCCCTTCTTCTGCACGGTGGAGAGGAGCTTGTCCATGGTTACCTCGTATCGTCCTCATAGAAACGAGAGAGGAATCGGGTTTTCAGGTCGATCTAGGAATTGACAGAGCCCAGAGGGAGACTTCAGAACTAGTCAAATGCCACCCCCTTTAATGTGCCAATGAACAGCCTAGCCATGATGGCGTCGTTGCCTATAACATTACCAGTCTGAGACCGAAAATAATAGATGTGCTGATTTGGTGAACTCTTACCATCATACGTATGCAACGTTGGTGGTTTGAACTTCGGTGGATATGGCACCGAATCCCACTCTAATGGGTAAGGACGGACTGCCCCTACTTTCTTTAATTCATCCCTCTGAGCTAGGGATGCGATTTGAGCTTGGAGGCCTTTAAGGACTTCGGCGTCTAATGAAGAACCCTCCTTGGATTTCTCTCCTCTTTGGCTGCTCATTGCTGAAATGTTCCTCCTTATCGTGATTGTTCCCGGCGTCATTATCATTCCGATTGCTGAGGAGTCAAGCAAGCATCTGTTGAATATTGTCCAGAGCCTCTTGCTGGGTTTTGAAAGTTTGCTCCTGAGCTTCCAGGCGCCGACGAAGGTCGTCGTTAGTGTTATCAGCCATATTGGCTGACGCTCTGTTTGTTCGCACTGAACTAACTGTCGCCGAAGAGGCGTACCCACTGTCTTCGTCTTCTTCATCCGATGGCTGGAGTGATTTCTTGGGCTCTGGCGAGGCTAGGGCCGTTGAGGAGGAAGGCTGTTCATAACTGTAGGGTATCGCCACCCTAGATCTGGTATTTCGGAAAACACCTTCTTCATGCAGCAAGACTTCGCCTAAGACTGGGCTGTAATCTGGATATGGGGAACTGTGGGGGGGTGTCGTCGGACACTTGTCTGCCCCTGCGCAGCTCTCGTCCTCTACCGATCATGTTAACAAATGCAGAGGGTAAATCTCGCGATATGATCCTTTTGCGATGCTTCATCAGGGCTTGTACCGACAGCCGATCAAAAACTGATCGCCGTCCTGGAGAAGTGGCAAAGATTGGTGCTAGCCGGCAATGGACCGGGTGGACTGTCACCAACTGACATCCCACTTGTTGACAACAGGAGGAAGAGGTTTGTTTATTTGTCAACAATTCCTGCAAATCAGACCCACTTGGGCCTAAACAATCCAGCACAGAGGCTCTTTTGGATTGCACATAGGACGATGTCCTGTTCCTTTTATCCCCGCAGAAGGGATCAGCACTGAATAGTGCTTCAGTTCTAGCTTCGCCAATAGGTGCAAACTTAGTGCTTGACGCACTGGAAAGCGAAGCACGCTGTGGTGCTTTACCCGCTATGCTGCTGCGAAGGCGATTAGCCTTGGATAGTACCTTGGCTCTAGCTTCGCGGCCATGAATCCTGTGAGTACGCTGAGGTACAGTAGCTTCGCTCACATGAACGAGGCTGGCACAAGGCGTCGCTGCTCTTGAATTGGGCGATGGTATGATTGCCGTCGTGACTTCATGGTCGGCAGCATTGTTGGAGCAGATAGGCATCTTGCCTTTTTTTTTGCGAGAGAGACGCAGTTTTTGCGTAGCTACGCCTGAAGCTTCGCCAGAGACTTCTGTTTGGGCCTCTACATCCGCTTTGGCAGAGGATACTTAAGTTCGCAAGGAACCTGATTAGCCACAAGCGAGGCTGGAGGGTGTTGGCAGAATTCTACTTCTGGTTTCTGTTCCGAAACCTTAGCCGTGGAGAACGTCCTATGCTTCCGTGCTCGAAGCATTAGGCCACTCCCCAGAGAGGACTTCTTCAAATCTTCCTTGGTCGAATTGAACGATCAGGTTCTCAAAAGTATTAGACTTGGACTGCGGGCGTGCTTCCTTGTTGCACCAGAGAACCGCAGTAGGTTCGCAGAGAACCTTTTCTGTCTCCGCAGAGACTTTCCTTGAAGATTTAGCCAGAGAATCTCTGGCTGCACCGGCTTTTCTGAATTCAGAGTTAGACCTGAAGGTCTGTTCGTCGCATTGCGACACTTGATTCTCGGTAGTGGAGAATACGTTCCCCAGCGGAGTCGCCATCTTGTTTTCCATTATATTTGCAAAGGGAAAAACTTATAATAAAAAGTTGAGGAGCTAAATTACAAGTATTCTTAAAAAGATTACAAGTAGATCTCCTCAGAGATTCTGGAGAAGTGTGCCGATAGGAGTCTGGTCAGCGCGCGACGACTTTGTCCCTTTGACGATGCGAGCGATGAGATTCCCTTCTCGCCTGGTCCCGGGAATCAGAGAACAGAAGGTTGGTAGAACCCTCTTGCTACTTCTCAAAACCGCCTTCAATTAGGAATTCCTTCTCGCCTGGTTCCGGAGATTCCTTGAGAAGAAGGTATTAGGGTATCAGCACCCTAAATAGAGAAGCAATTCTCTAAAAGTCTCTGAATTCAAGAGCGCACGGTGCGTCGTGAAGAAGCCTTTGCTTGTGGAGTCCTCTTGTGCGTGTCGTCTCAAAAAAGCTCTCCCTCTCCTTGTACCCCTGATGGGCTATTTATAAGGAGAGCAAGGGTATAATCGTCCCTTAAAATATGGAAACAGATTGAATCAAATCTGTTTAAATCTGGAAAGTAGCCTTGCTGCGAGGCTAGGATCAGCTTCTGTGAAGCTAGAAATGGCAAGTCGGTTGATCTTCTTGATCTGTTTTGATCCTTTCCATATTGTTGAAGGATTTTCCCTGATCCTCTTACTCGTTTTAAGAGAGTTAAGAGATCGTGGCAATCAACTGCCGAATTTGATCTCTGATTTGATCTTAATTGGATTTGATCTGATTAGATCTTATCTCATCTGGAGATTTGATTGGTCAAAGGTTGACCATAGCAGACCAACAGCAGAGTTACCGCGTTGAGCTCACAGCGGAGCTGGAAGGCGCATCTGGCGAAGTCAGAAGAAAGCTCTTCAGCGGAGCTAGATAATATCTGTGGCGAAGCTACCGAACATCCTTCTGCGCGGTTGTGTAGCTTCAAGCGAAGTTAACTCTTTCTGGCGAAGCTATGAGTTAGCTTCCTGGCGAGGCTTTGAATGGCTTCAAGGCAAAGTTGGATGATTTTAGCCTCTCAGGCGAGGCTATCCCTTTAGGCTCATGTGATGCTAAGTGCTAGCATCTTAGACATGCTGAGGTCTGTTCAGAACAATCCGGGTTCACTGTCTGCTTGCTGGATCAGTGGAGTCCAAGTTGCTTCCCTGTCCCTCGGAGATGGGTGAAAACTGGTCTTCAGCTCGTCTGTCACTTGTCTTTTGTAAATGTCAATAAGTTTAGACATTGTTCGGACCAATAAGAATCTTGTCTTTTTTAAGTGTCAACACCGGCCATTAGCCAAGAGCAGGCCAGATTATATATATATTTTTTTGAAAGGAAAAAATTTTAAAATGTTTAAAAACTTTTTAAATTAAGAGAAGTACTACAAGATCATCCTATAAATTTGTACTTGTTAAAGTTGAGTTTTTGATGTAAAAATTCATGAAAAAAAGTATTGAAAAATGCTATTCAATTAAATGAAAATTAAATGATAAAGATTTTAGATCTACTTACGTGGTTCTCCCTCCCCTGCCTATTCCTTAATCTCTGCACCTCAACTCCTCCCTTCATGCATGATCAGCTTGAAGAAGGAGAAAAGAGATGAGAAAGTTGAGGTTAGAGTTTTCTTTCTTTATCTCTTGAGGTGGAAGATGGGGATTAGGCTTCTCTTTTTTTTATATATCTTAAAATTTGAATTTAAGTTGGAAGTTTGCAACTGAATAGATATGGTCGTTTAACATAATGTTGTAGATAGATTCAAGAGTTTAGAAAAGTTTCAGTTTGAAATTTGAATTTTGGATTGACCTTTCAATTTACTTTAAATAGATTCAAATCCAGTCAAAACCATATGCCAATGTGGCTTCATGGTTTAAATATTAGGATTTGGTATAGGAGAACTTACTTTCAAGCCATGGCTTTAACAATTTAAAAAATATTTATTTTTTTATTCATTCTTTATCATTTTAAATTATCCATTTGGGTGTTATGAAATGGGAATATGGGTTTATTGGATATGGGTTGGCTATTGGGTTTTGTTATTGGGCTAAGTTGAATTTAAATGAGATAAGAGATAGAAGTGGAAAAAAGAAAATATGGGCTAGGCCTTTGATTCATGGGTTTAGGGAATAGAAAAAGAAAAAGAAAAGAAGAGGAAAGATGAATAGGATTGGGTTTGGATTTGGGCCAAAGAAAAATAAAGGTAAAATTAGGGAAATAAGAGAAAAGGGGTGGGCTCACTTATATACATGCAAAATACAAAATAATTGTAATAATATTACCTCTTAATAAAAATCATAATAATTTTTTATAATAGTAATTAATAACAATTATAATAGAAACTCACATGATAATTAATAGTAATAAATAAATGTACGTGTACATATTAAAATACCTGTATATTTTATTTAAACACTGTATTTCAAAGTAGGGATATTGCACATTAATTGGTTCGAGAAGATCAAGAGAAATTCCTTACTTAATGGAGCAAATCAAGGGATTTGGTGTAACAAACCTAAGCCAGTTGGCTAATTAGCTGCGCGTACGGGTTTTCAGCTTTGCTCAAGCTACTTTTAGCTTCACAGCGAAGTTATTCTGGCTTCAGGTGCAAAGCTAGACTGGATCATTCTACTGATTTCTAGGGGAGTAGTTACACCCCATCAAGCTTATAAATAACCTATTGCAAGGAGGGGCTCAGAGCTGATTGGCTGACCTTGGAGGGTTGAACTTCAGATTGGGGAAATTTTGGTTGATCTTCTTGGAGAGATTTCACAAGAGATCACTCTTTAGCTTTCGGACTTTCTTCTGAGAACTTTGCTTCTCTTTCAGGGTGCTAATACCCTCATGATCCTCCTTTCTCAAAGGATTTTTGAAACCAGGCGAGAAGGAAACCCTTAGGCAGAAGATTTGAGGACTTGATCACTCACATCATCAACAGAACAAAGTGATTGCGCGCTGACCAGAATTCCACTAACACACTTCTTCAGAAACTCTAGAAAAGCATTCTAATAATTTTCTTTCATTATTTTTAAATCCCTTCAAATTTTATAAAGTTTTCCCACTCTCTCTATCAATAGAAAACAATTTAATAAAAATTTGTTAAATAGATCATCATTATCAAAACTAGGGTTAAGGGCCTTCGTGCCAATAATTTCTCCTTTTTTGATGTTGACAAAACTCATGGAGTTATTTTACATAAACCGGAAGAGACTTCTAGTGAAGCTCCCCCTAAACATATGCATATATGAAATATATCAAGATCAAAGTAATAACTAAAGCATGCATATAGAATTCTTATCAAGTGAGCTCTAGGCATATCATTTATGCATACGCGGATATGAAAATATAATTGGTATGCACAAATGGTTTCCTCCGACCATCCAACCTCCATCCAACCAAACAAGGGTGATGGATCTACAAAAACAAAAAGTTATACAAAACTATACTATACCATCATAAGAAAGATATATCATAAAAGAGATGTATGTAGATTAAGTGCATAAGAAACTATATCACATAGACATGTATCAGAAAAAAAAATATCACAACTCTCAAAGTAGTGCTTAATAAACTATCACATATCCAAAAAGTCACATATCATAGTTTTACAATACCAATCCTAATCCTAATGATCACAATATTTTCTAAACACAAACTACCAAATATTACTCACAATCAAAAGTTTTAAACTGTTCAAAGTACTAGAAACGCAAAGTACTAAAAGCAAACCAAAGTGCTAAAATAACTTTCTAAAATAACATAACCCATATATTTTCGGCTCCTCCTTCTTTTCCCCTTTTGTCAACCATCAAAAATTGTGGGAATTCAAACACCTTCCTCGTCCGAAATAAAATCCTTGTCAGTTGTGTATAGAGGACCATCAGGTTCATCAACAACCGAACGGTACACACTAACAGGCTCAGAGGGAACAACCCAGGGCTCGAAGGAAGAACCTCGACTGGGAGAGGACGAGTGAATCCAGTCGGCATCGGCTGAGGCTACTCATATCGAGTAAAGAAATAGTCCGCACAAGCTTGATAATAATGTTGTGCAGAACAAACATGAGCGAGAGTATTCTTAACTCTTTCTGGTTCGCCAAAATCTTCGTTGTGTTTTCTGATTGTCTCTGGGACATAGAAGTAATTTGGTTCAACAGGGCAGCATAGAGATCTGCTGACGATGAGGAAGAACCAGAGGCAAGCTGTGGAGGAAGTTGAGCAGAAGGGGCTGAGCATGAGCACGAACGCCCGATTGCATCCTGTTTAAAGAGTGCGATCGATATCAACAGAGAGAGGATAGACAGTCTTGCCAGAAAGATCAATTTTAAAGTGTTTAAGAAAATAAGTAATAATCATCCCATTAGAGAGATTCCTGCTCGGTATCATCAAATGATCGAAAAACAAAAAATCCATGAGAAGCTTGGGGATGTTCACTCTAATGCCTTTCAAAAGGCAGTAGTTAAGCAATAGAGCATTTCCCCGAGCGTGGCTGTACTTGCCCGACCTAGGAAGGAGATCAAAAAGAATAATTTTGAGAAGAACTTGGATGGTGAGTGTGTAATACTCTACCTCTTCATTCTTAAACAAATTGGGGTTAGCATCACCATGAAGTAAGAGAGAGGTGGTGAGAGCAGTTTCACCATTGGGAAATTCAAAATAGTCAAAGTCCATGTTGAAAATATCTACTCCCTCACAGGATAATTGCAAAACCCTAGCAAAAGATTCTAGAGAAATGTCAATGGTTATGTTCTTAACCTTGGAGTATTGGAGTAAATGATATGTTCTTAGACAATCTTAAAATTGGCATAAAATGCATAGAAAATCTTAAGATAGATATGTTCTTTGATGGAAACAAAGAACTCTAGGGAGTTGGCTCTAAGAATCTGTGCCAAGTTAAGATGCTCAAACCAGCCAACATAACAGAATGACAAGAAATTATCTGCTTTTTATTGACAAAATCGAATGTTTGTGCTTAGTATTTTCAGATACAAATATAGCGGATGATTTAGGTCTAGAATATGATTCATGCCTCTTGATTTATCAGGTTTCTCATATCTAGGACATTTTGTAGACATGGCGAAAGAAATTTAGATCACCTAGAGGGGGGTGAATAGGTGATATGCTAATCTAATACAAAACAATGAGGAATTAAAAACTTAATATGCAAATTAAAACTATTACATTAACACACAAAGTATAACCAAAGAGTATAGCCAAATTCCCGATGAAGGACTCTGAACTTCTCCTCAAAATTCATTTAGATTAAGAGTTAAGGTGTAACTATAGCTCTCTTTGTTAAATACTAGTGTGAGCACAAATACAAACAATATCAAGCATGTAAAGAATATTGACAATAACAGATCATGCACGATACCAAACAATCCCAAGCACGTATATCTATTGAGCACAAGTAATATCAAGCATGTAATAGATGAGCACAAATATAATAAGCATGCAAGATATAAACACAAGTGAGTTGAGAGAGAGATGAGCACTCGCAGACACGGGAGATTTATTTTGATGTTCAAGTTACTTACTCTACATCCTTGCCGTCACCACTATGAAAGATTTTCACTATAAATGATCCCGCTAGATCACTCAGTGCCGCAACACCTACAACGAGCTCCCTCAAGAACTCTTGGACCCGCAAGTCCCTCACTTGTTCCTAGACAATACACACAAACTCCCAAGATCTCCAAGGCCGCAACCTCTACAATTCTTCCAAATACAAAATTGGAACACTTGGTGATCACTTCTCTTGATCGCCAACAAACATTCTCACAGACAAGGATGCTAGAGGATGAATATAGTAAAGGTAGGTTCAAGCTTGTGCAAGAAAACAAGATAGATTTGAAAGTTAAAAACTCAAGAAATTTTTTTGATAAACTCAAGAAAAACACTCTTGAAAATTCTCTTTTGATATGGAAGTCAAGCACAAAAACTTGTGCACGTTGGTCGACCGGTCAGTCGATCGAGCCATCCGTCGACCGGTCGGTCGACCGCAAGTAGCCCCAGAACCAAGTTTTGAACATTTTTAAGTATATTTTAAATCCCATAAAATCTACATAAAATCTACAAAAATAAGTTCATTAAAACACTTTAAAGTCCAAATATATGTGAACAAAAATCAATACATATTACAAACAAATAAACTATTTTTGAGGTAAAGAAATTTAGGCATAAACCAAAAATTGTATTTTCCAAACTACATACTTTGAAATGAAAAACCGATTTTCCAAAACTTGTACAAATAAAAAAATATGATATTTGAAATAAATTTGAAGAATAGTGTGTATGGTAGAATCCAATACACATAGTAAATCAAATATATTTGTTTTTGACAATAAGCTCAAAAATAAGCTCTGTTAAATACAAAACTTTAAACACATGAACTAAACTCATCAAAATAAGTTTCTTAAACATATATAAAACATCAATGCATATGGATGAGATCCTAACCAATATAAACTTGTTTTGATGAAATTTATTCATGAAACCGAAAGATGTATTCTTGAAAATTCAAAAACCTCAAAGATGTATTCATGATAGCTCATAGAACTAAGTTTCTATAAATATATGAAGCTCATATATGTGTGGATAGAATCCAACACATATTACAAACTATAAAACTTATTCTATTGAGATAAAAATCATGTAAACATAATCTTTTGAAATTAAAGCGGTAAAACCAAAAACACAAAATATTTAACATAAAAGACAATATATAAATTTTGTGTGTGTGTAAGTGAGCTTGAGGAATCCATAACTAATCTATCCTTTACATTATATTTAAAATAAAAATCTTAAACTTATAAATTAGGACTCAAGTCTTCTTGATGATCTTCTATTGAAAATTTTCTTATTCGTTTTGACTTGATCCAAACAAGCTAGACTCCTCTTTGAGTAATTGAAGTGATCTTGAAGCGCGAGCTCTTGAATCAACATGTGCTAGCTTCAAAACTTGACTTCGAATCTTTTATTGAAGCTAAACACCGGATAAGATCTTGATTAAATATCTGAACTTAATAAATGCAAGATCATTGGTACTATAGCTACAAGAGTGATGGGCCTTTGGGTCAACAAGAAAATATTGACAAGTGTGAAATAGAGAAATTTAGAAAGTTGAACTAGATCTAGATAAAAAAATAGGGGAAGGATTGAGAAGGTTTATCGAAATTTGGATGAAATAGCTCCCACAAAATGTTCCAAACAATGATCCCAAGTCCAATTGAAAAGATCTCAAATTTTTTTGAAGATTAACGGTCAATTTATGGATTTGAGAAAATGGGTTGATGGGGTCGTCGGCAGAAAGAGGGGAAAGAAAAAAAAATGAGGAGCTAGGGTTTTGAAAAACTACATTTAAAATATCAAAACTGACTATCGGTCGATCAGGCGGTTGACTGACCCTAGTATACTGCTAGTTCTGCAGTGTACTGTGGTCGACTGGACGGTATACAGACAAAACCCAAAAATACTAACAAGAAATCTCATCCAAAGCGGTCGATCGATCGGTCTACAAATAAATAGTAAGTCCTGACAAGCTTAGTTAGTCGACTGGGGTGAGAGTTCAAGAACTCTCTCAGTTCTCGGTCAACCCGGATTGCCCAAAAAATAAAAGTTTTGAATTTTTGACTGAATTTTATGGAAATAAACTTGTACAATAATTTTGTAAATTCCTACAAAATGTATGAAAGCATTTTGAAAGATTCTTTACTCCAGAGAAACTTACTAGAATTATTTTCACAATTAATTTATTCTAAAAATACTCATAAAATCATAGATATATTTAAATCATGAGCTAAGCCAATAAAATTAAAAATGAAGTTGTATATCCTTGATAGGTTTTGAACTTCTCCTCATCATTCCTCTAAACTAAGAGTTGCGGTACACAGTTGCTTTCTTATTTTTATGCTTAATCCATGATGTAAATAATTTCATAAAAAATTTTCAAAATACTTGTATATGTTTATATGAAAATATAAGCATATATGATAATTACTACACTCATAGACATAAGACATGGGAAACATAAGCAGAGTCCATGTTATCATCATGTACACATTCTATATAAACAATCATGACGTCATATTAATAGAAATTGAAACATGTTATTACATGAATAATTTAAATCAACTAAATTATTTAGATTCAACCAATTACACATATATGTAAGAAGTGAATCAACTCATCATATTTGAGTATGGATAACATGTATAGAGGGTCTAGACTAACTAAAATGGATATGTAAGCAATCAATCTCCACTTTAAAAAAGGTGGTGTTCTTCCACCTTACTTCCTTAATAGCAATTCATCAAATTGGTATGTCCTTCGAGCTCCATATGCATCACCACCAAGGCATTACATCCCCTTAAGTCTTGGAGGAGGACACACCTACATCAGTTAAATTCGGTGTGTTTTTTGATGCCCATATCTTCTTAAGTCCCTGCGGGTTAGTATTTTCTCGAATTCAAATATTTTTATTTTTCATATTCAATCTAGAGTAACAAAATTGTGCAAGATAGACTTTGTGGCTACAATGTGACAAGTGTACACCTTACAATATAAATGAGCATATGAGTGTTGTGCCTTGTGTACATGCTTGGCATGTTCTTGTAAAGTGTGCTTCCATTGGGTTTGCCCTTTGAAAACATAGAACTAATGTTACTCGTATAAAAGACACACTTCTTTAAAGTAGAATCCAAAACATCAACTCTATTTTCAATACTCACAAATTCATTTTTATCAAAAGCATTAGTAGAGCTTTTGCCCTTGCAAATACATTTGTGGTCATCAAATTTTTTTTGGTCTTTTCAAAATAAATCGATAAATCATTCTTTTCCTTGAAAACAATATTCAATTTATTTTTCAAAAGTTCATTTTTCTTTCTCAACTTCTTGTTTTGAATTTTCAAACTTTCATAATGCTCTGGCAGTTCTTAAAAAAAATCTAGCAAATTCATCCATAGTCAAATCATCTTCATCAAGAGAGATTTTGAAAGATACCTTAGTGGGGTCATTCCCATTTGACATGAAGCAAATATTTGCGGTATTAACTTCCTTATCAGATTCAATTTTTGAGTCATCCCATGTGGCCACCATGGCCTTCTTCTTCTTGTATACTCTTTTTGAGGAGGTCGCATGTAAAGAGGGACAATCGGCAAACAAATGTCCCATCTTCTTGCAATGAAAGTACGGACTCATCTCTTCTTTCTTTCTTTCATTTCTTCCTTATGGTCTTGATCTTCGATAGTTGCTCATTCTCCCCTTTTTGTAGAATATTTTGCCAACCTTTCAAATTAAGGTGGCAAAATCTTCTTCTTCATTCTCATCCATGGAAGAATCTTCCTCTTGTATGGATGGGGATGCTCTAAAAGCGATTCCTTTCTTCTTAGGAGGCTCCCTTTCTTCTCATACCTTTATCTCCATCTCTTGGCCTTGAGATTTTTGATGAAGCCGACCTTCTTTAGGGTTGTAGCTTTCTGATCGTGTTGGAAAGTAGCACTCAAAATATGTATTATCTATGAATCAATTGAAATGCTTAAATGTGCTTAATATACCCACGATACTACCGTTATAGCGTTGGCTCAACGGGTCGAATCCACGGGAAGAGCTAGCGATGGAAGCTTTACACGTATGGTAGTGAAGTGATAAAACTAGTATCCTTCTCTTGATTATAAACTTAGTGATGCAAATACAAAAGAAACCAAAAGAAGATGGATATGTTCATTGTGGAAGTGGAAAAGAAATCAAGAAGTGGTGTGGATGTGGTATTCACAAGAAAAGAACAAGAAACTTAAAGAAAGCAATCCATAACTAGCTTACCTTGCTAGCTTGCCAAGACTTACCAAACTCCTTGATAATGAAAGCTTGCCTAACGTTGTCACTCCGTTGGCTATGGATTCGTCTAGCGTGTTGACCTAATTACTTTCTCATTTGCAAGATGGTGGTTTAACCATCGGAGAAGAGAAGATCATACACTTGCAAGATTAACAAAAGCAATCACCCATGAGTAGTTAAGAGGCTAAGCTAGTGGTTAAACTAGTACATGGAATGAAAATCTAGCTACAAGAAGCCATTAAAGAAGTAAAACAAAGCTTGAATTAGATTGCATGAAATAAAGAAAGCAAGTAAGAAAGCATGTAAAGAAAGCAAGAAACTAGAATCAAACTCAAGTAGAGGAATGGAGGATGGATCAATCCTTGCATAGCTTCAATTGTCACCATTGATCATTACAAGCTCTCTCCCTCACAATCACTCTCTTTTGTAATGAAATCTAGGGATAGAGAAGAAGAGGGAACTACAAGAAATAAACCTAGAGAAAATACATGAAAATTACAACTAAAGAGCTAATCTCCTCTCTTCTCTGATCAGTCCCAGCTCGCAGGTTCAAGTGAGGTATTTATAGCAGATTGAAGAAGCTTCTGGAGAGGAGTTCGTTGCCACAAAATCCGGAGATCTAACGGCCCTAGATTGCCGCGCCCACTTGCGTTCCCGCGGCAATCTTATGGCCGTTTGATCTGATCTTTCTGGTGGAGATTGGTTAGGAGTTGGTTATCCACGTGGCATGGTTAGTTTCTTTGTTTGTTGCGAGGATCTCTCTGGATCTGGAGTGAGATTTGACTTTATCTTGGATCTTTAACTAATCACCTTAATTATTGCTAATTAAGGTAATTAATTACTTTATCTCCTTTTAATTGTGTACCTGCAAATAAGTAGAGAAGAGGATTAAAAATCATATATTTAGTTGTATTATGCATGGGGAATATGATGTAAAATATGCAATATTGTGTACTAATCACACCCCCACACTTATTCGTTTGCTCGTCCCGAGCAAAACAAAGAAAAGAAAATAAAAACTAAGCTACAAGTTTATTACACCACTTTCGCAGGTGACGCGATTGCACTGAGCATGTGCAACAAGCCGTTAAACCTCTAGGTTACCCTAGAGGAGGAGTGTTGTCTCCTGAGGGTTTTCAGCGGATTACACCCACAAAATCCATAAAGAAAGAAGACAAATGTTAGTATTTTTGAAAACGCATTTTGAATAAGAGACATGTTTACGATCTATTTTTGCAAAAATATAAGTGATCCTAGGTCATAAGTCCACCTATAATCATTCTTCCTTAAACTTAGTATCCATGCAAGATCTTGTCTTCAATTAAGGTAAGAATTCAAAATTGGATTGAATATTTTTATCTTTCATAAAACCTAGATAATATGCACACCGTGTAAGTGAGGATTTCCTGGGATTTCAACTCCAACCATAAAGCCATTTATTTATTTATATATTTATATTTTTTTCTTTTTTCTCTTTTTCATCCCTTAGTTTTATTAGGCTTTCTAATTCACCCATGTAGCGAGCCTATAACCGATGATTCCCAGACCAGATGGTCTTAGGGCACCAGATGAAGAAACATCCCTCGGGTTTAAGGACTCGAGTGAAAAAGGCCACAAAACTAAGAGGGATTATTCTTAATCACCGTTAGGCGTGAATAATCATGCTTCTTGAGGCACAATTACCCAGCTTAATAGGTGAGATCACTGTTAGGCGTGAATAATCATGCTTCTTGAGGCACAATTTCCCAGCTTAATAAGTGATCTTTTATTTATATATTTTTTTTTTTTTTCTTTTTTCTTTTTTTCTTTTTTTATTTTTTTTTTATATATATATGGCATTTTTGGTCTTTGTTTCCATCCCAAGAAATGTGTAAGTGTAAAGTGCATATTATCTAAGGCAAAAAATGCAAGATAAAAATATCTCCTCAATTTTACTTACTTAGCCTATAATTTCAAACAAAGATCTATTACTTCAACTATGTTTAAGATGTCATAATTAAGGTTTTCTTAATTTCTAAGATACATCTTAATTTTCTTAAAAATAGATCAAAACTTTGTCTCTTATTTCAAAAAGTTTTTATTTTTTTATTTTTTATTTTTATTTTTTTCTAAAAGAAAAGATAAAATCTAAAAAGAAAGTGGAAAATCTAGAAAAAAAAATAAAATCTAAAAATAAAAGACCTAAAAAGAAAGTAAAAATCCTAAAATAAAAAAAAAACCTAACAAGAAAATGAAAAATCCTAAGTTAGTATCTACCCCCCCATACCTATCTCATGCATCGTCCTCGATGTATGCAAGATAAAAAGAATGCATGAAACAAGTAAAAGGTGAAAAGTCACTCCCTCCTCCTCTTTGGAACCGATGTGGTGCTCGGCCCAGCTGATTGTGTCCTCCTCAATGTCGCCTCAATAGTATCTAGCCTAGAGGATTGCTCCTCCAACCTGGAAGATTGCTCCTCTACCTTCTTTCTCAGCCTTACTTGCCCTCTAAATATTTTCTTCATGCCTTTCCATAAGGTAGACATGAAAGCACGTGTCTCTACAGGGGGTTCCTGCCTCCAAATTCGGGTTCATCCTCCGCATCATAACTCTCCGAAGATGAGGACACTACAGGCACATTTTCTGGCTGGACAGTAGGTGTCCAGAGTGCGTGTAAACAACTAGTGTATGCACTGGTCGGTCTCTCTGGTGCAGCAAACACTCTATCAAATGAATCAAATACATCATCTGGTAGGAAGGTCCTACACAGACGTGTAATCAGGATGGGGTGTGTGTATTTGGCACCTCTTGTTCGGGAAGAGTTGACAATTAGTGCATGGAAGATAACCTTGTTTAAACAGACTGTGCGTTGTCTAGTCATCAAGTCATGTATAATCTGTAGCACAGGCCTGTTAAAAGTCGTGGTATGGTCTAGCCCTAAAATATTGCGTAGGATCCAACGTCCTATGCAATGAACATTCCTAAACGTGGTGCTAGCCTTTAGCCCACGATCCTGTTCCGTGCAGCGAACTCCCATAACAGTCATATAGTCAATTAAAGGGAGGGGCTCGCTATGGTGTGGGTTGGTCGGGACATGAGTGACTTCCTCAATAAGAGGAAGCGTGACAATGAAATCACCATTAGGCATGTGGACAGTGAATTGGTAAGCTTGTGAATCTACCGAGGCTTGATCTAGGTGAGTGTAAAACATCTTCACCAACTCAGGACAATAGAATGACTCGGTCTCAGAATTATCATAAATCAAATTGTACCAATTCCTAGCCCTTATTCGTTCTAAAAATACATGTCCATACCCATTATTATCAATCAAAATCCGCCCAAAGTCTTTTTCAGGAAAAATTTGTGGTGCCATAACAGAGATTGAAGATTAAAGCAGTAAAGAGTAGAGATTAGAATATCGAACCACCCCGGATTACGTGGGGGGAAGAAAACGATCTCTGTTGTGGATGCAGAGAACTCTGGAAGAAATTGTGACACCAGATCTGGAAGAAGCACTTGAAATCGACTGGTGGGAAATTTTTCTGGGCACTGGATTCTACAGAAGAGCCGCGTTTGCGCGGCTAGGCTTGTGGATCCGCGGCAATCTGAAGGAAGCAGGAGAAGGGAAAATTTGTAGAGCTGAGGTTTTGAGAGGAAATTAGGGATCTGAGGTTTGTTTCTCGGGTGAGAGAGAAAATATGTGGGAGGGGTATTTTTATAGGAGAAAGGAATTTTGAGAGTCCCTAAATTATCCCTAGGTCAAAAACAAATTTACCCTAGGGATTTATGAAAAGAATCTTTGACTCCTAGGAATTTGGAAAGACCTCAAATTTAGGAATGCTTTGAAAGATGGAATTTGAGGAATCCTAAGAATTTTAGGAATCCTAGGAATTTAAAAAGATGGAAAGAATTTGAATTTTGAAAATATGGGAATTCCTAGGAATTTAGAAAGATGTAGAATTTGGAAAATGTGGGACTCTTTTAAACATGAAAATCCTCCTTTATGTTTATTTCTCTTTTTTTTTTTAATTTTTATTTTTTTATTATTATTTCCTAAATTTTACGTTAGTGAATCCTATGTTAGTAAAAAAAAATTAATTTAAGGAGGTGGTTCTGGGGGTGGTCGGACTGGTCCACGAAACATGGCCCAATCAGCTTGGCGTTGAGTCTTCAAAAACCTACCAAAAATCACAAAAATATGACCCATGAAAATGATGCATGCGTGTGTGCTCTTAATTATGTACATAACCCCATCTAATTTCAAGATTTTCCTAATAATTTCAGAATCATTTTCATCAAAATCCTTGTCCCAGAATGGTGAATGAAATGATAGAACAGTTGACTTGGACTCGGAAAATAACACCGACTCAGGGAAGTGAATGAATTCAAGATACGGTTCGGGAGTCGGAATGGATTTAAGAATTGGGTCCAAGTCAAGAAATGTCAACTCAAGTCCACATGAATTGTCCAATGATGGAATGTGACTATTAAAAATTTGTGATTCCAGTTCAGGAAGGATGGGAATCAAAACTGACTCTAAAAGGTTACTCAAATTGGGTAATATAACCGGAGTCAATAATGATTCAGGGATTTGAACTGGATCACAGATGTGCAAATCTAGGTCACATATCTCCTTTAGTTCAATTCCACAAAATGGAAAACTTGCCAATATGTCAATTGAATCTTCAGAAGTGTAGAATTGGGCAAGTTCGACATGATCCTCAAAGATGGGTGATTCAACTTCATTGTGAATTGGGAATGGATTCAAGGTTGATTCCGGGAAAGAATTAAAGTGAGATAAAGATACCGGAATCATTATGGAATCAGGAAAATGGATTGAATCACAAAGTTGGGGTTCAAGATCACATTCCTCATGTAGTTCAATTAAATGTGGAGAACTTGCCAATTTATCGATAGGATTTTCAGAAGTATGGAATTGGCCAAGTTCTATGTGATCATCATAAAAGATTGGTGATTCATTTTCACAATGGATAGGAAATAGATCCAATTCTGACTCAGGAAATGGATTGAAATCAGGTAAGGATATGGAAGTCATGATTGAATCAGGAAGTAAGTTGGAATCATCAAGTGAAAGTTCAGAATCAAATTCATGTTCCAATTCAATTTCAGAAAAAGGAAAACTTGCCAAAACATCACTTGGATCTGGAGTTTGGACAAGTTTATTTTTAGGAGATGAAAAACTTGCCAAAATGTCAATTGGATTTGAATTTTGGACAAGTTCAAGTTTAGGAAATGAAAAACTTGCTGAAATTGAATCTGGATTTCCAAGACTACATGACTCTTTGGATTTAGAGTGGCTAGTGACATTAGAAAGAGGATGAGAATGGAGAGATTGGATCATCAAATCTATGTCACGATTTCTAGCATTTTGAGCATTGGTCATGTCTTCAAGCATCTTTCCATAATCGATGATTTCATTGTTTTGATGGAAAGAGGAAGTGTGGTCTTGGAAGTGTGAGTCAAAAGTGTGTGATGATGGAAAAGTTGACTCACACAAGAAATCTTTACTCGGTTCACAAGCAAATGGTTGTTCATTATGAAAAGGTGGAACTGAGTAAGATTCTTGAGAATATGGTGGAATTGGAGAGACAAATGGCTTTTGAAGTTGTTGCTCAACTCTCAGTAAATTGGCTTCTATACTCCTTTGCAACTCAGATTTTTCTTCAAAGGGAGGTTCAGAAAAAGGAGTATATGAAGTGGACTCAGGAAATGAATATGGTGGACAAGGTGAATATGGTGGACAAAGATTTTGATAATTTGACTCGGGGTACTGGAATCCCCAATTACTCGGTAAAGAGTTGAAATTATTTTGGACATGATAATTGTTAGATGGGGTGTATGGGTCGTATTGATTCGGATAAGGCCAACCCGGTGTATTTGGTTGGTTCATATTATAAAACACCGGGTTGGAATTATCTGAATATGGTGTGTGTGTGACATAAGGATTATGATGGAAAGAATTGTAATTGGAAGCCATATCACACAATCACAAACAAACAAACAACAAACAAACAAACAAAAGAAGAAAAGAAAAATTCTAACCTAAGTTAGGGTAGACTTAGACCTAGACGACTCCTAACAATAGATCGTCCACAGGAGGTTCAGTGTAGACTCTAACCACAAGCTAATCAGCCAGGGAAGGGTAAGGTTGGTGGGAGGTTTTCCGTCCGGAGACGTTCCTTAATTAAGTAACCAGCAACCTTCGGGCTTTCGGCCCTCAACCCCTTTCCTAGACACCGATTTTGCAAGAGTTAAATTCCAACACTTTTCCCCCTTAGGATAATCTCCTAAGTGAGTCCGAGATGTCCCTAGGGCCAACGTCTACTTTTTATTAAATTAGAGGCTTGGGTTAGTGAGTGCTTGGGTTGTGGTTTTCGGGTTAAGGAAAAGGGTAATGACCTCCCCCACCTTATCTTATTTACGGGTATGCCCTTAAATTTGAATTGTGCAAGTGTACAAGAAATATAGCTAGGATACACTCAAAGCAAGAAAATCAAGCAAGAGTTTGTCCTAGTCTAATATGCAATGCAAACACGTACCTTGCCTCCACGCACTCTTCAACAGTAAAAGTAAAGAATTGAAAGACACGTGCCTAAAATACAAGTGTCTAAACAATTTTTAGCAATTATCAACCAATTTTTACTGTTGTATTAATTAACAGGAATACAGTGAAGTATACAGGAAATCAAGTATAGAAGCAGTTGTATCTTGCAGAGCAGAAGCCCCTGCAAAAATTTTGTCAGAAGTGAGCTCTTTTGTGCCGCGTTTCCACGGCAAAGCTTGTGGATCCGCGGCACTCCAGAGGGATCCTGGGCTCTGCTTTCTTGAGCAGAGGCCCAGGTCCACTTATATGTAACTGCAACAAAGATTTTCCTGTTTCTTGACCTGTAACCTGCAACAGAGAAGAATAATAGTTTAGTACTTCACTTTAAACCAAAAATACGTCGCTCTCCCCGGCAACGGCGCCAAAAATTGATCGTGTTGGAAAGTAGCACTCAAAATATGTATTATCTATGAATCAATTGAAATGCTTAAATGTGCTTAATATACCCACGATACTACCGTTATAGCGTTGGCTCAACGGGTCGAATCCACGGGAAGAGCTAGCGATGGAAGCTTTACACGTATGGTAGTGAAGTGATAAAACTAGTATCCTTCTCTTGATTATAAACTTAGTGATGCAAATACAAAAGAAACCAAAAGAAGATGGATATGTTCATTGTGGAAGTGGAAAAGAAATCAAGAAGTGGTGTGGATGTGGTATTCACAAGAAAAGAACAAGAAACTTAAAGAAAGCAATCCATAACTAGCTTACCTTGCTAGCTTGCCAAGACTTACCAAACTCCTTGATAATGAAAGCTTGCCTAACGTTGTCACTCCGTTGGCTATGGATTCGTCTAGCGTGTTGACCTAATTACTTTCTCATTTGCAAGATGGTGGTTTAACCATCGGAGAAGAGAAGATCATACACTTGCAAGATTAACAAAAGCAATCACCCATGAGTAGTTAAGAGGCTAAGCTAGTGGTTAAACTAGTACATGGAATGAAAATCTAGCTACAAGAAGCCATTAAAGAAGTAAAACAAAGCTTGAATTAGATTGCATGAAATAAAGAAAGCAAGTAAGAAAGCATGTAAAGAAAGCAAGAAACTAGAATCAAACTCAAGTAGAGGAATGGAGGATGGATCAATCCTTGCATAGCTTCAATTGTCACCATTGATCATTACAAGCTCTCTCCCTCACAATCACTCTCTTTTGTAATGAAATCTAGGGATAGAGAAGAAGAGGGAACTACAAGAAATAAACCTAGAGAAAATACATGAAAATTACAACTAAAGAGCTAATCTCCTCTCTTCTCTGATCAGTCCCAGCTCGCAGGTTCAAGTGAGGTATTTATAGCAGATTGAAGAAGCTTCTGGAGAGGAGTTCGTTGCCACAAAATCCGGAGATCTAACGGCCCTAGATTGCCGCGCCCACTTGCGTTCCCGCGGCAATCTTATGGCCGTTTGATCTGATCTTTCTGGTGGAGATTGGTTAGGAGTTGGTTATCCACGTGGCATGGTTAGTTTCTTTGTTTGTTGCGAGGATCTCTCTGGATCTGGAGTGAGATTTGACTTTATCTTGGATCTTTAACTAATCACCTTAATTATTGCTAATTAAGGTAATTAATTACTTTATCTCCTTTTAATTGTGTACCTGCAAATAAGTAGAGAAGAGGATTAAAAATCATATATTTAGTTGTATTATGCATGGGGAATATGATGTAAAATATGCAATATTGTGTACTAATCACTTTCACGTCCCAAGATTTGAGAAGAGCTCTAATTACCTTCCTTATCTTTTGGTCGTTGTCGATGGTTTCATCAAAGGAAGACAACCCGTTAGTAATCTTAGTAAATCGAATAAGTATTTCATCAATACTTTCACCTTCAAGTATATAAATATTCTCATATTTAGATTGAAGTAGATCAATCTTGGACCTCTTAACTTTAGAGGTACCCTTATGAGTAATAATTAAATCATTCTATACTTCATATGCGGACTTGCAATTAATAAGACATAATAAATCACCATCATTTAATGCTTGTATAAGTGCATACTGTATTTTAGCATTGGCCTCATAGTCCTTAGTGGTGGCCTAGGACCATGTATCCTCATCAACATGAGATTCTATAAATTCCTAAGTGACGGCCTTTGTAACTCTAAGTCCTAGAGACTTAAGGAATAAGGTCATTTTTATTTTTCAAATAGGAAAGTTCAACCCATCAAATTTGGGTAGGGACTTAATGCTAGAAAAATCATGTGATGCCATGAAAACAAGTATATTAAATATGCAACAAAAATATAGCCAAACAAAGGTTCACTCTACGGTGGTTGGACCAAAAGCTAGAGAACTATGCTCTAATACAAATTGAAATCAACTAGAGGGGAGTGAATAGGTGATGGCTGTACTAAATGGAAAATTATGCGGAATTAAAAACAACTAAAACTAACTAATACAATAAAGAATAAATAAATAATTCCAAACAACGCAATGTAGCACAAGAGTTATCTAGCATGAAAAGATAGAGCAATATAGAGCATGCAAGATAGTAAAGAGTGAGTTGAGTAAAAAGAAAGAGAGAGAAGGTAACCACAAACACGAGAGATTTGTTTCGAGGTTCGAGTCACAGCTCTACGTCACCGCCTTATCACAATGAAGGGTTTTTCATTATGTTTGATCTTGCAAGATCACCATCCTACAAGTTCTCACTAGAACTCCACGGATCCGCAAGTCATCTTACTTGGTGTTGCAGCACCATACAACAATAAAAGCTCGTCGAGGCCGCAACCTCTATACAAATCGAATATAATGAAGAAGTGATCTTGTTCTCGATCACCAAAGTAGTTCACAATATATCCTATAACCGATATAGAGACTTGAAGGCTCAGTGATGTGAGTGAGTGAAGTTTTGAAGAAATATGAATGAAAGATCAAAGCTTTTGAAAATTTGTATGTGGAAATGTATCTGTAAAATGAGTCCTCTTGAAATTTTCTTGAAAAATGTGATCTCAAATCTTAGCAAAGGGTTCTTAGGTTTTAAATTAGGCACCTCTATTTATAGAGGTCCAAACAATAAGATTAAACCCAAATAGGCATTGAAATTAAATCTGAAAGGACAGATTAAGAAAATAATTGTTTGGGCTTAATTTGGCAATTACAACCTGTCGGTCGACCGGCCGGTCAAAATTTTGATCGTCAGAGATTGAGATCGCGATCGCTCAGGTAGTCGGCCAAATCCAACAGAGAGTTATGTGAGTCTCAGTCGGTCGACTGCTTGGTTGGTCGATGATGACAAGGATAACAAACTCTAGCACGCGGTCGAACCGATGTGCATAAGTTTTTACTTGTGCATGTCGTACAAAATCGGTCGAGTGCTCGATCGACTGACAGAGCAAATAGTTCTACAGGTCAGTTGATTGAACGGTCGACCGGCCAAAGGCCAAATTTCTATAAAGGGAATGTTTCGAAATACACTTGATTTTTCATCAAAACATTTTTGATATATCTTTGCAAAACAAAGTTCATGGATATATTTGAAGTTTAAATATGTGTGATCCTTGATCAACACAAAAATAGAAATATAGAACTCATTTTTGTAAAAATAGAATTTCCTTTTTGTAAAAATGCATTTTTTCAAAATATGTTTTGAAAAACAATTCAAAATAATGAAAATTCTTTTCAAGAATGTAGAATCAAAACACAACAAATATTTGAAGTGTGTGTGTATATGCATCTCTTGAGCTTCTAAATGTCTAAATAATTTTAACAAATCTGAATCTTTCATGGATAAAAAAAACGAAAACAATTTTCTTCATTTCTTCTTTCTTGATCCTTTCGTGATCTCCGAGCTAGACTCTAATCTTGAGTGCTATGTGTGATCTTGATGCTTAAACTCTTTGGATCACATTGATGTTAGTTTCCAAACTTGTGAGTCTTGAGGAGAAGCCAATCATTCCTTTGATATTCTTTTAAACATATAACTTATTTAATAAAAAATTATTAGTACAAATAACTTCATCAGATCATCATCATCAAAACTAGGATGAAGGGCCTTTGGGCCAATAGGCTCATGACTCTAGCTATCTTGACTTCCTCTCGTGGTCATTGAGATTCAGAGATTGATTACGATAAGGGCTAGTTTTCGTCATTTATCTTTTGCAATTGGGAGAGGACGTACACGATACTTAATGCACTCTCAACTACTAGGGGTGGCTAGTGATCCTACTTATCTCTGTTGTGAAATTGAATGCTTCCTATACCAATTGTTGTGTGACACAATAATTATGATACCAATTGTTGAAACCAACAATCATGTTACGACAATAACTGTTGTGCATTCCCAAAACCGTGATCAACATTTGTATAATGTGGCAATAGTAATACTTGCACAAGAAAATTATTATGGAGAAAACTAGCATTACTAAGACAAAAGAGTAGAAAAGAACACAAAAATTTAAAGTGGTTCGGTCAAAACTTGGCCTACGTCCACAGGGAGAGAACTTGAAAAAGTTTTATTAATAAATTTGGTACAAGAGATCTAACCTTCTCCTTGATTTCCATAAGAGTATTCATATTCCCTTTGAATTTTAGAAAATTATAAGAATATACCTTTTCTCTATGCACCGTCACCTTCCTCTCTCTTTTTGGTATTCTGATTTTCTTTCGTGTTACAATGAACTAGGTTACAATCTTTATTTATAAAGTTTTATAATCCAAACCCTATTAAGATGATTTTAGCCATTGGATCTTGAAGAACTTGGTCAATCCTTGTGAGAGTTGATCTTTTGATCTAGAAGAATTTTAGATTCTTTAAACTTTAGAAACAAATTGTTATTGAATAGAAACTAAATCCTATTCGAACTCCTCTAGAAAAGGAAACTCGAAAACACATAGACACCTTGTTAGTCGACTAGCCACATCAGACCAGTCAACCAGTGATTACTAGAAAATAGAGATAAAGTTAAGAGTTATAAGGATAATATTTGGATGAAGGCGTGTTTTTGACTTTCGCAATATATCTGCGATAGCAAGGGCTAAGCAGGTCAAATCTACAGGGAAGAATGCGATAGAAGTTTTTTGGTATGCTTTACTAAATAGGTTAAGTGTTTTTCTTTTTCAAAAATAAAAAGTTAGAAATCTTAGTTAAGTCAAAGAGTTAAAAAGAATAAAATAGAGATAGATTAGGGTTTTGATTTTAGAAAAATGAAAGATGGATTACTAATTATCTACCACAACTAACTTACTAACCTATGCTAGATTAAACTTCACTTTGAATTATAAAAATTATATCTTTGAATTGCATTCAATTCAAGTAAGATAAATAAAATAGAGAAACCCTATTCGAAATAATCACTAACCAAGACCTAACATTAAACTATCAAAATTTTCCAAGCATAGAATAAGAAAAATAACTCACATTAAACTATCAAGTCTATCTAAGCATAAAATATGAAAAACTATTGAGAAGTATTATCAAATAATAGATTTAACTATCGTCATGTGTCTTCAAGAGTATTAGCTATTTCTAGGGTTTAAGCATGCATAAGATTCAATCGGCTTATTCTAACATAGAATTAAATGGAGTAGTGGGTAGTGATTAATAAGTAATGAAGAAGATTAGTTATTCATGAGAGAATCTAAAGAAAATATGATAAAAGAGAATGCAAGTAAAGAAAGTAAGTAAATAAAAATAAATTAGAAAGAAAAATATTGTTGTTGATGCTGTCACTTTCAATTACAAGAGCCTCATCTTTTTTACAAAACTTGAACTAGAACTACAACAACAATAACAGCTAAGCCATTTTCCCCAAGTATTTGGGGTAGGATACATGAACCAAAAGAGAATTATTCCAGATCGGGCATACGGATCAGTTTTCTCCAGTCATTCCTATCGAGCAATATGCCTTCACTAAGACCTTTAGCCTCTATATCTTGTCGTATTACCTTTAGCCATGCTTTCTTCAATCTCCCCTGTGCTCTTTTAACTTGACCTAATTTGATATGCTTTACTCGCCGGACTGCGTCGCACATAACCAAACCATCATAAGCAGTTTTCTTTCATCTTCTCTTCTATAGAGGTTCGCCTATCTTAGTACGAATATCCTCATTTCTCACCTCATCTGTCCTCGTGTTATCATACATCCAATGAAGCATGCGCATCTCTACTATACTCATCTTTTGAGCATAATATCTCTTTATAGCCTAACATTCTGTGCCATTAGAACTAAATCCTAAAAATTACAACAGAAATTTGGAAGAGAAACTAAAGTAAAATCCTAAGTTATGTCACTAATATGGAGATAATTTCTTATGAGAAATTTTGACTCTTTAAATAGGCTTTATAGCCAATCAGAATAATTACAAATTAGGAGATTTAATTCAATAACAATTCAATATGAGAATTCAATTCTGAACTGATTTGCAGCAAGTTTTTATGTTGATTGTTAAATATGACTCATTAGATAGATAGAGTGGACAAAGTGATCAACATAAGAATTATAGTTTTTTAAATCCTCTTTCTGTAGCATCTTGAATAATCAGATTTGAATTTCTATAGCAAACGTTATGATCAGAATACTAAGAGCTGTCCAGTTTGAATCTAAGTCTGAATTGATTTTGAACTCCGAATTTAATTTGAATTAACCTCCTTATATTCAATTAGGATTAGCTTTATCCCATCCATCTTTGAATTTTAAAGATGATGATTTATCTTTTTCTCCTCTTGATTTCAAATTGATTTAAATTGAAACTCTTATTTAGATAGAATTAGGGATAAAATAGAAGCTTCTTATATTTTTATCTTTTCATTTAAGTAACTACATACCATAATCAAAAAGAGGGTTAAATAACAATATTAAATAAAAAATAATCAAGGATAAATGTGTAAATGTGATGATAATAATGCAAAATTAAGATGCAATCATACCCCCACACCTATCTTTTGATCTCCTGAGAAAAAATAAAGAAAGAAAAACTAATCTAACCTACTCACATTTTTAAGAACTAAGGTTGCACTTAGCATGTGCAACAAGCCGTTAAACCTCTAGGTTCTCTTAGAGGATGAGTTTTGTCTAATAAGGGTTTTCAGTGAATTACACCCACAAAATCCGTAAAAAAAGAAAAATAAAGTGTTAGTATTTTTGAAAACTCATTTTTAAAATTGAGAAAATATTTGAAGTATTTTTTGTAAAAAACATGTAATCTATATGTTATAGGATCACCAAATATTCATTGCTATACTTAGTCTCTATTTAAAAATTGGTAATTAATCTAGGTAAAGATTAAAACTAAAATTTTCATCTAGTCTATTATTTTACCCTAAATTATATGCACATTTGTGATCCAGAATTTTGACTTGGATTCTTCAACTTCAACTTTTACTCCTTGTATTAGTATATATATATTTATTTTTTGAAAGAAGTTTGAAGTATTACCACTTTGTTGCCCTTGAAGCACTTTTTTTAATATGTATAACTCATCTAATTTTGTGTGTGTAAGTATCAAGGCTTCTTGAGGCCCTAATACCTATATAATTGATTATTAGGTGTGTTAATACATATATTATATTGATATATATATATATATATATATATATATATATATTCTTTTTTTCATACTTAGGTAATTATTTTTGCTTAAATACCAAGGATTTCTTAGGTCAAAGCACCTAGCTAATAAATAATTAGATTTATTTTTTTATATATAAATATATAAATATATATATATTCCTCAAGCACAAGAGTCTTTTTTTGAATCCTAAGTGTGTAAGTGTATGAAACATGCATATTTCATAGAGGTAAAAATTAAGACTAAATTACTTTTCCAATTTTTCTTCCTAAACGTAAAAATCAAACAAATAATCTTATTTTGATCATGTATTAAAAAATCCTAATTATGATTTTTATTCCTTAAAATTAACTTAATTACTTATAAAAATAAATCAAAATATTGTTTTCTTTTAAAAAAGTTTTTTTATTAGTAAACCTACCTATATTAGTATGTTAATTTTTTTTATATCATGTTAAGTATTTTACATGTTAGAATGTTAGATGTTACATGTTAGACCCTCCCTCACACCTGTCTCATGCGTTGTCCTAAATGTATGAATGAATGCATGTATGCATGGAATAAAGCGTAAAATGAAGTGATGTTATGTTACCGATACATTGGGTCAAGTAGACTCATGGCTGTTTCTTCTTCCGGAGCTGATTTCGAAAATGGTTTTAAACATTGTCCATTCATCTTGAATTCATTACCGTTCTTTGTTTCACATATTTCTACTGCTCCATATGGAAATAAGTTTTAGCAACAAATCGTCCGGTCCATCGTGATTTCAACTTTCCTGGAAAAAGATGAAGTCTAGAATCATATCCGGGAACAAAATTTTTTCTCATGATATATTTATCATGAAAAACCTTAAACCTATTCTTCGTAATCTTCACATTTTCATAAGCCTTATTTCTAAATTCCTTAAGTTCAAAAATTTGCAATTTTTGAAGCGCACTGGCCTTATCTAAATCAAAATTTAGTTGCTTAATAGCACATAACGCTTGATGCCCTAACTCAACAAGAAGGTGGCAAGTCTTTCTAAAGACTAACCTATATGGGGACATCGCAAGAATCATTTTAAAAGTGGTCCTATAAGCCCATAAGGCATCTATCAATTTGCTAGACCAATCTTTTCGGTTTGACTCACAGTTTTCTCCAAGATAAGTTTGATTTGTTTATTTGAAACTTCTACCTGTTCACTAGTTTAAAGATAGTATGGTGTCTATAACTTATGAGTTATGACATTTTTTCACATAAGATCTTAAAAAGTTCTATTGTAGAAATGTGTGCCATTATTAGTAATTATGGCACGTGGAGTTCCGAAATGTGATAAGATGTTTTCTTTTAAGAACTTGACAACAATTTTATTGTCATTTATCTTATTAGGAATGACTCCTACCCATTTACATACATAATCTACAGCCACCAAAATGTATTGGTGCCCAAATGAACTAGGAAATGGACCTATAAAGTCGATGCCCCATACGTCCAAAAGTTTTATTTTTAGAATTGGGTTTAGGGGTATCATATTACGTCTCAAAATCCTATCCACCATTTGGCATCTAGAGAATGTCTTGCAGAAATCAAAGGCATCTTTAAACAATATGGGCTAATAAAACCCACTTTGTAGCACTTTTTCAGTAACCTTGTGGGGACCAAACTCATGATAAAATGAAAGGACACTCCCAACTTTCTCATCTGGGATACATCTCTGAATGACAGTATTTGAAGAGATATGGTTCCCCCAAAAGAAATACCGCGCTTGAGACAAGAATTGGTATACTTCTTGTTTTGACCAATGAGATGGGGTTTGATTTGTAACTAAATAATTTACTATGTCAGCAAACCATGGTTCCCTAAAGGTGGCTAAGAGTTGTTCATCGGGAAAATCATCATTAATTGGCAACTTGTTGGATGGAGCGCTTGGAATACGTGAAAGGTGATTGGCAACGATATTATCTACACCCTTCTTATCTCGATTTTTGAGATTGAATTCTTGAAGGAGGAGGATCCAACGAATGAGTCTGACCTTGGGATCCTTCTTTTGCATGAGATATTAGAGTGCAGAATGGTCAGTGAATATGGTGGCTTTGGTCCCAAATAGGTATGGACGAATTTTTTTCAATACGAACACTACTGCCAAAAATTCCTTCTCGATTCTAATATAGTTCAATTGGTCATCATTAAGAGTCCTACTTGAATAAAAAAATCACATGCTGCTTGTTGTCAATGCGTTGTCCTAAGACAATGCCTATGGTAAAATTGAAAGCATCGCACATGATTTAAAACGGTTTGGACCAATCCGGGGAGAAATTATAGGGACAAGGATAAGTTTCATCTTGAGCTTCTCCCAAGCGGTAAGATATCTATCATTAAAGATGAAGGGCACATCCTTAGCTAAAATGTTAGTTAAGGGTCTAACAATCTTGCTAAAGTCCTTAATGAACCTACAATAGAATCTGGCGTGTCCTACGAAAGATCAGATATCCTCATACATTTGGGTGTCAGAAGCTTAGCTATAATATCTATCTTCACTTTGTCCACTGCGATCCCTTTCTTGAAAATCTCATGACCTAGAACAAGCTCATTTTATATCATGAAGTGGCACTTTTTCTAATTTAAAGTCAAATTCTTTTTGGTAAATCATTTTAGGATATGTTCTAGATTGTAAAGACATTGGTCGAATGAGTATCCATAAATGGAGAAATCATCCATAAAGATCTCTAAAAATCTTTCAACCATTTCGGAGAATAGGCTTAACATTACAACATTGGAATGTCGTGTGGGTTTTGCATAAACCAAAAGGCAGCCAGCGATAAGCAAAAGTCCCAAATGGACATGTGAATGTTATTTTCTCTTGGTCCTCTGGAGCTATGGGGTTTTGGTTGGGCCCCAAGTAACTGTCCAAGAAACAAAAATACTCATGGCCGACTAGTCATTCAAGTATTTGATCGATAAATGGAAGAGCAAAATGGTTATTGCGAGTGACAGTATTTAATTTTCGACAGTCAATGCAAACTCGAACCTTTGTAGGGAGTCCTATTTGTACTAACTCCTAGTTTTCATTCTCTAGCATGGTAAAACCGAATTTCTTAGGGACTGCATGAACTAGGCTGACCCATTGACCATCAGAAATGGGGTAAATTGTCCCATTATCTAAAAGTTCCACTAATTCAGATCGAACGCCTTTTTGTATGATAGGTTTTAACCTACGCAGCAGGTCCCTCTTTGGTTTTGCCTCTTTATTTAGGTGGTTGCGGTGTTGAACTATACTTAGACTTAATCCCTTATGTCGGTCATCGTCTAACCCGTGGCTTTTCTATGTTTCCTAAAGATTATCATAACTTCCTCTTCTTGCCCATTAGTCAAGTCGGATGTAACAATGACTGGAAGAGCCTCTTGTTCACCTTGGTAGGTGTACTTGAGATGTTTGGGTAAGGTTTTGAGTTCTAAGATAGGGGATGACTCAATAGATGGAGGAGTCAAGCATGTTGTCTCCAAATACAATGAACTTGGGCTCGATGCCCACTTGACTATAGAATTGATGATCTCATCAAGGCTTACATCATCGGATTGCAATTCATTATCACACTCGGCTTCTAATTCTATCTCCTTACTGTGCTTGCTCAATAAATTCTCAATGAGGTTCACCTTAAAAGATTGATCGTCCATACATAGAGTTGTTCTCCTTGGTTGAAGACATTGACTTCCTTAGTCATGTCCCCGAAGATCAGTCTCATGGATCCATTCATACAATTGATAATCGCATTTGCGGTAGCAAGGAACAGACATCCTAAGATGACAGAAGTTTAAAACCTAGAATTTGATGCAAGTTAGGTGTCAAGGATAAGGAAATCTACTGGGTAGATGAATTCTCTAACCCGGATTAGGACATCTGTCACTTACCCTTTTGGAACTTTAACAGAACGATCAACTAGCTGGATGGTAACTTGAGTCGGGTTAAATTTGCCTAATCCCAGTTGTTGGTATACTGAGAAAGGGAGTAAGTTGATACTTACTCCCAAATCAAAAAATGCTCGATTAATTTCCATCTGACCTATTGTGCAAGAGACGGTAGAACAACCAAGACCCTTATACTTAAAGGGGATCTGATTGGATAATAGCTCACTAATATTAGTGGCTAGAAAAACTTTCTTTGGCATATTGGTCTTTCTCTTCTTGGTGCACATATCCTTAAGGAATTTGGCATAGCTAGGGACTTGTTGGATTGCGTCAAAAAGGGGCACATTAATCTTTACTTGATTTAAGATCTCACGTATTTTCTCCATTTGTGCATTATTGTCATTCCTAAGACTATTTGGAAATGGGGCTATAGGCTTATGCACCTACTCGTTGACTTATCTACGGAGTTGGGTAGAGTGGAGCTAGAAGGAGTGGTTGCTTATGTTGGGTTCGATGATGTTGACAGTTGATTATAACTTGTCTTCCCGACCGCAATATATGAATCGCATTATACTAGTTCATTGGAGCTTCTTGAGCTATATGAGCTTGACTAGACATTCTGAGATTTGTTATTGGTTGACTAGGCAAAGTCCCTTAGGGCCTTTCACTTATGGAACTGGCTAACTGACTCATTTGACCCTCTAATCTAGATATGGCTTGTCCTGTATTCTGCATAAAAGATGTCAAGGTTTTCTCCAAATCGGTAGATTTTTTGTCGGCAGTGGGACTTTGGAAGGAGGGTTACGAAGCTTGATTGGGAAAATTGTATTGATAATGAGGTGGTTGGAAATTATGGAGAAATTGGGCCTAGGCTAATCATTGGCGTCTTGAGCCCACGAGAAATTTGGATGATTTGTCTAACTGATATTGTAGGTTTGTGAATATGGATTGTTAGTGGGCCTTGCGAAGGCTGCATTCATGGGTTCAAGCAACACTTGATAAGCAAGAAAAATAGGACACTCTTTGAACACATGGTTCATAGCTTAACAATAAGTACAGCTCACAGATGTCGATTGTATTAGGTTGACTTGGTTCACCAGAGCTGGGTCCTTAGTTTCTAAGACTTCTAGTCTTCCAATAATACCATCAAATTTAGCCTCATATGCTATGGTCGTTTCTATCGAATGGAGACCTCTTTTTGAAGAGGGTTTGCAGTCCTAGACTCTTCGTGGGTAGGTTCCCATTGGAGATTTTTTCTGCTAAGTCTTCATATATTTCTCACCCTTCATGTTTATCTGTATTCAAGTATCTCCCTTGAATCATGGTTTTTAGAAGAATATTGTTTGATAATCTAGACCATCATAGAGAATTTGGCAAAGCCGCCACTTCTCTACACCATGATGAGGGCATTGAACAAGAAGGTCTTTGAAACATTCGAAGTATTTTCAAAACGGTTCGTTGAGTTCTTTCTTTCACTGAATTATGTTTTTCCTAAAAAGGGCGGTCTTGTAGATAGGGTAAAACTTTTTTAAGAAGGCCTTTGCAAAATCATCCCAAGTTGTGATAGAGTTTTCTGGTAAATTGTATAGCCATTTCTTGGCTATGTTCTTAAGGGCAAAAGGGACAAAACTTAGCTTGACAGCATCGTCACCTAATTACGGTACTTTCATCATAACATATACCTCCTCAAATTCTCTTATGAAGAAGTATGTATCTTCAGACTCTAGACTATGATATTTCAGGAGAGTGTTTATGAATTATGGCTTAAGCACAAATTCGTCACCATCAGCTTCGAGAAGTTGAATACAAGATTGAAGAGATGTCTTAATAGGTTAGAACCTATCCTACAAGGATACTGTTTGTGCCATTTTGGGATCAGATTTAGGTGGTTAGATGTTTCTAGTTAATTTACACATAGTTGGGTCTCTAACCAAACTAACATACACAATCTTGCCAACAAGATCACACCAAAAAGTCATAGTCAAAGACAAAATCAACCAAGCCTATTCTAGGGTAGACTTAGACCTAGACGACTCCTAACTTTAGATTATCTACGGGAGGTATATTGTCAATTGGACCATGAGTTAATCGGTCAGGTAGGTAGCAAGATCAGTGAAAGGTATCGTGACGAAGCAACGGGCCAAATTATACCAAACCACTGCTCTTCGAGATTTCGCCACTCAATCTCCTATCTAGTCACTGATTTGACAAGAGTCAAATTTGGACAACTTCCTCCTTGGCTCAATCTTCTAGTGATTCTGAGAAGTCCTTACGACCAACGTCTATTCAAATTTTAGATTAGATTTTAGTTGTGAGTGCAAATGAGATGTTGTTGTAGGACAGGGAAGGGTAATGACTTTCCCACCTTAACTTGTTAGGGGTTTTGCCCTTAAGTCGATTTAGTTCAAATGTGCAAGATAATAGAATAGTATCACTCAAAACAATTAAATCAGCACGAGTGTTTCCTAATCTAGATTCTATGCAGACTTACCTCGATCTCCAGCACTCTTCGACAGTATTTGAAATTTTAAAATAAAAATAGACAAATGCCTTGATGTAAGTTTATCCAATTTTTAAATTTCAATCACAAGTTATTATTATTGTTAGAAATAGTTTCCAGATAAGTTACAGTAAAATCTTACAACTGCAACAAATACAAAACTCAAATTCAATACCTATAGAAGAAAGCAAAAACCTAACTCACTAGGATTGCTCTATTTTTGGGACTTTTGCCACATTTGCACGGCTCTCTTGAAACCTCTGGTGTTCTGCCTTTTAGGGTAATGTCAATGAAGTACTTCTAATCCTTTACAGATACTAACTTCCTATAACGGTCTCTGTACAAACAAACAGAGAAGAATTGAGTTAGAAAATAATGTATATCATTCCCTCCCCAACAACGATGCCAAAATTTAATTGCCAAAAAGAATACAGAGAATAAGGAAAGTATTATCTGATATAGGATGGCTCTGAACTCTTTGCAATTTAACCGTGTAGCGAGACCTATACGGGTCAAACCTTAGGGAGAGATGCGATGAAAGTTTTTCGGTATTATTGTTTCCTTAAACTTTCTTCTTACGTTTGAAGACCTTAAAGAAAGAGATTAGGTTGAAAAAGGTTAGGTTTTGATATCAATATTGAGAAGGATCACAACCTGCTAATAATCTATCACCACAAACAAATAATATCAACTAGAGTTACCTTCACGCTAAATCCTAAACATGATAATATACCCTAGAATCCAAGTAAAATACATAAGACAAATAACAATTTTCTAATTGAAATAGCATGATCGCTAAAAAGCATGCACAAAAAGAAGCAAGAAAGTGATGGTCGATATTACAGCTTCAGCGATTCTACCGTGATAGCAAAGCCGCTATACGGGTCATATCCACAAGGAGGGGGGAGATAAAAGCGTGACGTATGGTCTTCTTTCGTAGAAAAGAAGTTCTTTGCCATAAATAATGAATAAATGGGAAAACAAGTTTAGTTTCAGAAGTGTTTTGATTGTTTTGATGGTGGACAAAGTGAGTTTTCCTTTTTTTTCAAAGGTAAAAGCGCATGGCTAACTTTCTACTATGTGCTCCCACTAATCTCTAACTTCTTAAAGATATAGCCTCACAATGAATCATAGGAAAGCTTAAGGTTTATGCATAAAAACTATTCACGTTGGAGATCGAATGAAAGTTCTTCCCTTCACTTAGCTTTACATGGCAAAACTTGAACATTCCCTTATCAAGATCCAAATAAAGGAGAGAATAAGGGAAGAAACAACCGCACTATTTGTATCAGCAAAGATAAATAGGGATATCTTTAACTTACGAAAATAAGTAATGTTGCATAATCTGTTAATCATCAAAAATGATTACGAATGAAACATGAGAGTGAAAATATTTGTAAGTAAGTTAGAGTTAGAAATCCCATCTTAAGATTTCATAACTCTTTTTTGCGCAAGGCTTGTTTGACACTATTGACTCATTTGGGTTATCAATCAAGTTCTTAGAAATTAATGGGTTAGTAGTTAGTTAGCCATGGAATGGAGAAGTTAGCTAGACATGAGTAATAAAAGCAAGAAAGAAGAAGTAGATGAGAAAAGAGTTACACTAGTACAAGAAAATAAAAGCAAGTAAATGCACTAATAAATGAGAAGAAGAAGGAGAAGTATTACTTGTATTAGCTTGTCACCTTCCAATACAACTTGTACACACTTTCTCGTTTTCCAAACTATGAACTAAGCTAGAGGAAGGAGAAGACAATACAAGAAACAAAGAAAATACAATAACTAACTAGCCTAAGCTCTCTATTCTCTGCCTCCCTCCCTCTCTGTAAATCTTAGGGGATATTTATAGGTGCAGAGGAAAAGATCAAGGAGGGACCAAAACTGGCCCAAAGTACTAACTCAAAGGAGCCATTACAGCCACGGAAACGTGGCTTTGCTCTACCAGGGTGCCGTCGCCTGGCGTGATTTGATGCTCTGTTCAAATGTCAGCTACACAGTCTGGTTTCTAGATATCTGCATCTGATTTTAACAGACTAGCTCCGTAAGGTTAATGGCTATATGTGTAGGCTTTAAATCACCAAATAAACGGGATATAGGTCTTCTTCTTCATTTCATGCCATGGACCTAGAAACATATAAGAGAAGTGTTATTAGCAAAAATTAATATTGAATAAAAATGAAGACGTGGTATGAAGTATGCATATTGAGAGACTAATCACACCCCCACACTTATCTTTTTCTCGTCCCTGAGCAAAACAGAGAATCAAAAAGCTATCCAATTTATTATACCATTTTCGCAGGTGGTGCGATTGCATTAAGCATGTGCAACAAGCCTTTGTACCTCTAGGTTTCCCCTAGAGGAGGCTTTTTGTCTCATGAGGATTTTTAGCAGATTGCACTCACAAAATCTAAGAAAAGAATAAAATGTTAGTTATTATTGAAAAAATCCTTCATAAAGTTAGAAAACTTTTTAATATCTTTACTGGAAATAGCTGAATAGTTATAAGCATTAGGTCTAACCCTTATTAATCCTTTCTATACTTTGGTCTTCAATAAGAATATGGTTTCAACTTAAGTTTCAAAAGAATTTTGTATTTCAAACTCATTCTTTTATTATGCCTTAAATAATATGCATTGTGTGAAGTGATAATTTACTAGAAATTTTTTCAACTTAAATACTAATGCCACAAAATTTATTAATGTTTATTTATGTACCATTTTGGCCCTTAATTTCCTTAGGCTTTCTAATTTACTCATGTAATGAGTTTTTAACCGATAACTCCCAAACCAGGCGATGTTATGGCATCAGGTGAGAAAACACCCTTCAAGTTAAATACTCAAGTAAATCAGGTCACAAAACTAAGGTTTATTTCTTTTTAAGCCTGAATAATCATGCTTCTTGAGGTACAATTATCTAGTTTAATCAGGTATATATATACATGTTTTTTCTTTTTTTTAATATGGCACATTGAGTCTTTGTCAATGAATTCAAAGTGTGTGTGTGTGTGTATAGTCAATGCATATTTACTAAGGTAAAACTAAAGAGACAAGTAATTTTTTTAATTCCTCCTAAACTATTAATCCAACCAATATTCTATTATTAGGATTAAAGTAATGAATTTTTAACTTGGGTTTCCTTAATCCTTATAACTATTTGGTATTTTTACAAAAGGCTGGCAAAAATTCTCTAACTCAAGAATTTTTTTTGAAAATAAGAAGAAATAATAAAATAAAAAAGAAATACTAAAACAAAGGAATCCTATGTCAGTACCCCTCCCCTACACTTATGTAATGCATTATCCTCAATGAATGATATGTGAATGCAAATGCAATAAACAGGTGTAAGGAATGATACACAAAGAATAATGATAATGTATGCAGAACTACTAATTTTTATTTATTTATTTACATTTTTTTATTTGTTGTTCGTCATGGGATATGATCACGTATTAAGATGGGTCGAAAAGACCCATGAGATGCTCATCTTGTGACTCAGGCTTAGTGGTCAGAAATGGCTTTAATCTTTGCCCGTTTACCTTGAATTCCTCACCACTCTTTGGATCAAAAATTACCACAATACCGTGTGAAAAGACGGTGCGCATAATGAAGGGTCTGGACCAATGAGTCTTGAGCTTCCCCGCGAAGATGTGAAGACTAGAATTGTAGAGTAGAAATTTTTGTCCAGGGAGAAAATTCATTCTGTGTATGCATTGGTTATGAAAGAACTTGCTCCTACTCTTGTTATCTTTGCGTTCTCAAAAGCTTTATTTCGTATCTCCTCCAACTCCGAAATTCGTAGCTTCCTCAGTTCGCCAGCTATGTTTAAATCAAAATTCAATTATGTTATGGCCCACAAAGAACAGTGTTCTAATTCTACTGGCAAGTGGCAGGCCTTTCCAAACACCACTCGGTAGGGAGACATACCGAGAACAGTTTTGAAAGCAGTCAGGTAAGCCCATAATGCGTCTATCAGCTTAATGGACCAATCTTTTCTATTCTGCCCTATGGTTTTTCCTAAGATGAGCTTAATTTGCCTGTTGGTCACTTTCACTTGCCCATTGGTTTGGGGTTGATACGATGTGGATAATTTGTGAGTAATAGAGTATTTACGCATCAGTGCTTCGAAAGCCTTGTTGTAGAAATGAGTCCCATTATCACTGATAATATTGCGCGGGGTACTGAAATGACAGAAAATGTTCTCTTTCAGAAATTTGACAACCACCCTGTTGTCATTCATCCTTGTCAGTATGGCCTCAACCTATTTTGAGACATAGTCCACCGCAACCAAGATATACTGATTTACGGTTGAACTCGGGAATGGTCCCATAAAATCAATGCCCCAATTATTAAAAATCTAAACCTCCAGAATAGGGTTTAGGGGCATCATATCTATCCTAGTAATTTTCCCAGTTATTTAGCAGTTCACACATGACTTGAAAAAGTTGAAGGAATCCTTAAATAAAATGGGCCAGTAGAACCCACTCTGTAAGACCTTCTCGCCAGTTTTGTGGGGACCAAAGTGTCCACTGCAAGTAAGTTTATGGCAAAATGCTAACACACTCCTATGCTCTTCCTCTAGTACACACCGTCTGATGATTTGGTCAGGACAATACTTGAAAAGATATGGCTCTTCCCAAAAGAAGAACTATACTTGGGCGAAGAAGCGATATCTATCCTGCTTCGTCCATTCAGAAGGTATTTGTCCCATGGTAAGGTAATTGATGATGTCAGCATACCAGGGTTTCTTAAAGATTGCTAGGATGTGTTCGTCTAAAAAATCCTCATTGATAGGTTTTTCCTCAGTGGGTGCATTAAGAATTCTAGATAAGTGATCTGCCACTACATTTTCCACACCCTTTTTGTGTAGAATCCCTAAGTTAAATTTTGTAACAGAAGGATCCAACGAATAAGTTGTGCTTGTGCATCCTTGTTCGTCATGAGGTATCTTAATGCGAAGTGGTCTGTGAATATTGTGGTTTTCGATCCTAGCAGGTATGGACAAAACTTTTCTAACGCGAACACTACGGCCAAGAATTCCTTCTCAGTCGTAGTGTAGTTTTACTGAGCGTCACTCAACGTCCTACTCGAATAGTAGAACATATGTTGTCAATTATTGATGCACTGTCCGAGGACAGCCCCAATGGCAAGGTCTGAGGCATCACACATGATCTCAAATGGTTTGGTCTAGTCCGAAGCAGAAATATAGGTGCAGATATAAGTTCTTTCTTAAGTTTCTCCCATGATCTAAAACATCCATTATTAAAATCAAAGGGCACGTCCTTCGTGAATATGTTGGTGAAAGGTCTAGCGATTTTACTAAATCCTTAATAAACCGTCAATAGAACCAACCATGCCCTAAAAAAGATCGGATATCCTTAATGCATTTGTGGGGGGAAGCTTTGCGATCACTTCTATGTTAGTCTTGTCAACTTCGATCCCTCTCCTCAAGATCTTATAGCGTAAGACATTCCCCTATCTTACCATGAAGTGATATTTTTCCCAATTTAGAGTCAAGTTCTTCTCCTTGCATCTTTTAAGAACTAACTCTAAGTGATGAAGACACTGATCAAATGAATCTCCATAGATGGAAAAATCATCCATGAAAATTTCTAGAAAATGTTCTACCATATTGGAGAAAAGACTGAGCATGCACCGTTGGAATATCGCGGGAGCGTTGCGCAATCCAAAGGGCATGCGTCGGTAGGCAAAGGTTCCAAATGGGCAAGTGAACATGGTCTTCTCCTGATCCTTTACAGCAATGGGGATCTGATTGTATCCTGAGTACCCGTGCAGAAAATAGTAGTACTTGTGTCCAGCTAAACGTTCGAGCATTTGATCGATAAAGGGTAGCGAGAAGTGGTCTTTACGCATAGCAGCATTCAATTTTTGTTAGTCAATACAAACACGAACCTTGGTAGGTAGTCTTGTTTGTACCCACTCCTTGTATTCATTTTCCACTACGGTAAAGCCAGCTTTCTTTAGGACAACATGGACAGGACTAACCCGTTGACTATCAAAAATGGGATAAATGATCTCATTATCTAATAGTTTATAAATTTCTGTCTTCACAGCCTCTTGCTTTAATGGGATAAGCCTACATTGTGGGTCCCTCCTTGGAGTCGCATCATCATCCAAATAAATATGATGTTGTACTATTGCTAGACATATCCCCTTAATGTCATTCATTGTCCATCCAATTGCTTCTTTATGTTTCCTTAAAACTGACATCAAACTTTTCTCTTGTTTTTCAGTCAGATGGGGATGCTATGATGACTGGCAGGGTTTCTCTTTCGCCTAGATAGGTGTAGTTGAGGTGCTCGGGCAAAGCTTTCTACTCTAAGGAAGGAGTGGATTCATTGGAAGGGAGATTGGAAGTTTGGTCTTGCGATCAGGTACACTTAGGCTTGACGCTCAATTCAATGCTGAATCAATGATCTGGTCCAAATTGAAATCCTTGGATTCCAAATTAAAATCACTCTCTGTGTCTATTTCCATGATCTCCTCTTGCTCACTTGTCAAATTTTCAATAGAGTTCACCTCAAAAGTCTGATCGTTCATATCCCTAATTTTTTTCCTAGATTGAAAACATTGACATCCTTGGTCATGTCTCCAAAGGTCAATCGTATGGACCCGTTCTTGTAGTTGATTATGCATTGACTGTGGTAAGGAATGGGCACCCTAAGATGACTGGAGTCTGAGAACTAGGGCTTGACACAAGTTGGGTCTCAAGCACAATGAAATCAATGGGGTAGATGAAATCCCCGACCCGAATAAGGACATCTGTGATTTTCTCTTTGGGAACTTTTACAGATCAATCGGCTAACTAAATGGTTACTTGAGTTAGATGCTCGCTTAACCCAAGTTGCTAGTATACTGAAAGAGGTAGCAAGTTGATACTTGCTTCCAGGTTAAGAAGTGCTCGGCTAATTTTTGTTTGTCCTATGGTGCAAGAAATTATGGGACATCTGGGATCTTAGTATTTGACCGGAATGGGACCAGGCCGTTCGCTTATGTTAGTTGCTAAAAATACTTTCTTTGACACATTCATTTTTCTCTTCTAGTGCACACATCCTTAAGGAATTTAGTATATGCTGGAACTTGTTGGATAGCGTCAAGAAGAGGCGCATTCAATTTGACCTGACTGAACATTTTGAGTTTATTTTCCATGTGCATGTTCTTATTGTTGTTCCTAAGCCTATTAGGAAAGGGTGTTGTAGCCTTGTGAACTTAATCAGTAGCTGTGTCTTTATCAGACATTTGTAGAGCAGATTGAGAGGGGCTAGCAGATATGGAGGTAGGAGTACGATCAATTTGAACTAGACTTTTTGGCTGATAGACCTGATTATCGACCTTCTTTTTGACCTTAATGTATAGACAACATTATACTAGTTGATTTGAGAATCTTGAACTTATAAGCTTGACTGAAATTCTTAGGATTGACTACCAGTTGACTAGGTAAAGCACCCTTGGGTCTTTCACTTAGAGAACTTGCTAACTGACTCATTTGAAATATCAATCTAGATATGGCCTGTGCATGGTTGTTCAACATTTGTCCTTGGTTTTGCATGAAAGTAGTTTGAGTCTTCAAGAATGCCTCCAAACTCTCCTCCAATTTACTGAGTTTTTTCTCCATTGGTGAGTTTGGAAAGAAGAAGAGGACAGTTGATTGGAAAAGTTTGCTTGAGGTTTGAGATGGTGAATATTATTGGAGAAATTAGCCCTGGGAGAATTTCTCCAACTGAGATTGTAAGTTTGTGAGTAGGGATTATTCAGCGGCCTTAAGTAGGCCTCATTCATGTATTCCAGTGGTAAGTGATGAGTTTGAAAAATTGGGCACTCTTCGAAAATATGGTTTGGTGCCTGACAATATGAACAACTCGGATTGTGTATCTATGGTGGTTGATTGGGTTGAACTTGGCGGGCTCTTTTGTTTTTAGAGCTTCTATTCTTCTCATGAGTGACTATCTTAGCTTCACCAGTGATGGATGATCTATGGTTAGGAGCTCTCCTTTAGAAGCTATCGATTGTGAATTCCTTGGCTTCTCAGAGGTTGGCTCTCATCGGAGGGTTTTCTTAGCAAAATCTTCAAATAGATCCCAACCCTAGTTTTCATCTTTTTGCAAAAATCGCCCTTGACATATAGTTCTAATAAGGTTTTAGTTTGATAATCTAAACCATCATAGAGAATTTGGCATTACCGCCATTTCTCTACACCGTGATGATGGCACTAGGCTAGGAGATCTTTGAACTGCTCAGTATCTTCAGAATGATTCGCTCTGCTCTTGCCTAAACTGCATGATGTTCTTTTAATGAGGGTGGTCTTGTGGATTGGGTAAAATTTCTTCAAGAAGACCTTGACGAAGTCTTCCCATGTTGTGACCGAGTCTATAGCCAAGCTATACAACCATTTCTTAGCTAGATCCTTTAGGGAAAAGGAGACAAAACATAACTTGACGGCATCGTCTCCTAGCTATGGAATACGCATCATGAGGTATATTTCTTCATATGCCTTCAAATTACCTAACAAAAAAGTATGCATCCTCTGATTCTAAACCGTGAAATTTTAGAAGAGTATTGATGAACTGCGGTTTCAACTCAAAATTATTACCAATCACTTCAGGTAGTTTTATACAAGATGGGAGTGAAGTTCTGATAGAATAAAGTCTGTCCTGTAGTGAAGCCAGCATTGGTTCAGGGTGCAATGGAAGAGAAGTGTTTCTAACGAGTCTAGATGTGGACGGATCTCTCAACCTCTCTTGCATGCAGCACACCACAAACAATGAATAAGCAACAAACAAACAAAAGGAATCAAAATAAATAGAAAGAAGAAAAAATAACAACCAAGCCTAGTCTAAGGTACCTGGACCTAGACGACTCCTAACTGATCGATTTCCCAGAGGAAGTTGTTGCAGGAATTAGACTACAAGCTAACCAGTCAGGAAAGGGCAAAACTCGGTAGGAGGTATCTAAGCGTGAGCTCTGGTCTTAATTACGCCAAACCACGGAGTTTTTGAGGCTTAACCTCTCAAACCTCTTTTCTTAGACACCGATTTTACAGGAGTATAGTTCTTACAGTTTTCATCCTTGATTAATCTCTTAATAAGTCCGAGATGTCCTAGGGCCAACGTCTATCAAATTTTATTTGGGCTTGGGATTGTGAGTGAACTGAGAGATGATTTGTGGGCTATGGAAGGGTAATGATTTTCCCACATTATCTTTATTATTGGGATTTTTCCTTAATGCCAATTGTGCAAGTGTGTAATATATTCACAACAAGATTACATTCAAAGCGATAAATCACTCCAAATGTGGTCTTATTCTAAAATGAAATGCACACATACCTTCCTGAAGCACTCTTCAACAGAAATTGAATGTAATTGAAATAGATACGTGCTCTACATGTATCTAATTCAGTTTTCAATTTAGCAACAAGTGAATTTCTGTTGAATTATTAACATGGCATGGGTTGCAGAAAGCAATTTCTGCAATTTAGCAACCCTGCAGAAAATTCTTGTAAGTACTTCAATTAGAAAAGTCACGCGTGCATGGCTTTTCTGTGGACAGAAATGCTATTTTTTTTCAAACAAAGTGTACGTCCACTGCAGCAATTAGTCTCTTCACTCCTCCTGCACAAAAAAGAAAAGAAAAGAAAAATCTTTAGTAAGAAAAAGAAAAACCATTACCCCTCCCCGGCAACAGAGCCAAAATTTGATCGCTAAAAAGCAAGCACAAAAAGAAGAGAGTGATGGTCGATGTTACAGCTTCAGCGATTCTACTGTGATAGCAAAGTGGCTATACGGATCGTATCCACAAGGAGGGGGCGAAAGAAGCATGGTGTACGGTCATCTTTGGTCATAGAAAAGAAGTTCTTTTCCATAAATAATGAATAAAAGAGAAAACAAGTATAGTTTCAAAAGTGTTTTGATTGTTTTGATGGTGGAAAAAGTGAGTTTTGTTTTTTTTCAAAGGTAAAAGCGCATGGCTAACTTTCTACTAGGTGTTCCCACTAATCTCTACCTTCTTAAAGATATAGCCTCACAATGAAGCATAGGCAAGCTTAAGCTTTTACATAAGAACTATTCACATTGGAGATCGAATGAAATTTCTTCCCTTCACTTACCTTAACACGGCAAAATTTGAACATTCCCTTATTAAGATCCAAATGAAGGCGAGAATAAGGGAAGATACAAGTGCACTATTGGTATCGGCAAAGATAAATAGGGATATCTCTAACTTACAAAAACAAGTAATGTTACACAATCTATAAATCACCAAATGATTAAGAATGAAATATGAGAGTGAATATATTTGTAAGTTAGAGTTAGAACTCTCGTCTTAAGATGTCATAGCTCTTGTTTGCACAAGGCTTGTTTGACACTATTAACTCATTTGAGTTTCAAATAAAGTTGTTAGAAATTAGTGGGTTGGAAGTTAGTTAGCCATGCAATGGAGAAGTTAGATAGACATGAGTAATAAAAGCAAGAGAGAAGAAGTAGATGAGAAACGAGTTACACTAGTACAAGAAAATAAAAGCAAGTAAAAGCACCAATAAATGAGAAGTATTACTTGTATTAGCTTGTCACCTTCCAATACGGACTCTCTCTCTTTTCAAACTATGAACTAAGCTAGAGGAAGAAGAAGACAATACAAGGAAACAAAGAAAATATAACAACTAACTAGCCTAAGCTATCTATTCTCTGGCTCCCTCCCTCTCTGTAAATCTCAGGGGGTATTTGTAGGTGCAGGAGGAAAGGATCGAAGGCGGCCAAAACGGCCCAAAGTACTGGCTCAAAGGAGCCAGTACAGCCACGAAAACACAGCAAAAGTCGCATTTTCGCGGCTTCTCTGGCTCTGCTAGGGTGCCGTCGCCTGGCATGATTTGATGCTCCATCTCCCTGTCATTTGCGTAGTCTGATTTCTGGATAGCTACATCTGATATTGACAGACTAACTCCCCAAGGTCAATGGCTATATGTGTAGGCTTTAAATCATCAAATAAATGGGATTTAGGTCATCTTCTTCATTTCATGTCATGGACTAGAAACATACAAGAGAAGTGTTGTTAACAGAAATTAATATTGAATAAATGTGAAGATGTGGTATGAAATATGCATGTTGAAAGATTAATCATAGCACTAGTTAAAACTTAATATTAAATATCAAGACAATTGTCAAGAATAGATTAAGAAAAATAGTTAAAGAGTACTAGTAAATAGTTGACCTAATTATTATCATTATGTGCCTTTATGTTAACCTAGAGTTTAAGCTTGCATAGAATTTAATAGGGTTCTCTATTTAATACTATAGGTTAATGGTGGTGATATTAGTAAGTCATAAAAGAAGATTTAGTTACTCATGATGTAATCTAAGCTAAGCATATTATATGAAGAAGGTTGCATGAAAATAAAGAAGAAAATAAAGATGAAAATAAAGAACAAAGCAAATAAATAACAAAGGAGATCTGAAAAGAACAAAAGCACCTTGTAATGGTCTGTCACCTCAAATTACAATGATTTGTTTTTCTTACAAATATTCCTATTACTTCTAAAACTTAGAAAATACAAACTAAATTTAGAAAGAAATAAGGAACTAAAGAAAACCTAAAACTTTGATCTTTTGAGCTCTCCCCTCTCTCTGGCTCTATTTCTCTATTTAAAGGAGAAATATAGGGTAGAGTTCCTGAACACACATACCAAACCGCCTTGCCAACCGCACCAGAAAGCCGTGGGAACACGGCTTTTGTCGCGTTTTCACAACAAAAGAGGGGAGTCAGGGCCCGCGTTTTGGCTCTAGCTTCATCTCATCCGTCTATGTAGAGATATATCCTCAGAATCTTCATTTGATCTCCAGAATTTAAAATAATCTTATTTTCTAGATAACTTAGGAAACAAGTTAAAATATAAATCCAAATTTAAACTTGAATTATCCTCCTTTATCTTTGATTTGGAGCTCAAGCAACTTGATTTAAATTGATTGTCTCTTTTATCTCTGAATTAGGATAGGGTTATCTCTGAATTTACTTGGGCTTGATGGGATTTGGCTTCTCTTAAACTTTTGAGCTTCTTAATTAGCTTTTCTTTTCTTCCTTGAATTTATAGAGGCATGTACAATACTAAGCAAAAATACCATTACATAGTAATGTTTAATGAAAAGTAAATGTGAAAATATGACTGAAAATATGCACATTTGATGAACAATCATATAGTCACAACATAGTACTCCTGAGCCAAGTGGGCGAACCCTCTGCCCCCAGTCACCATGAAACACGAAGGTGCTAGGCAGTGGCGTTGGCCTTTGGCCTTTTGGGTCACCTACATAGCGGTCTCTCGGGCAACGCTACCCCGAAGAATAGTTTGCCCGAGGGATTTAGCCCAACCACCCCTATCAGATTACCATGAACTCCCTCAGGGAGGGCAAGGCGTCGTGCGTTGGCCCATTATATATTGGATAACCTGCGGGGTGGTATTCCAGACAACACAACTCCAAAAAAGAAGTTTGTCCCAAGGGTCTTCTCCAGCAATCTGCACCGCTGTTAGACCCAAAATACAATAATCCAGATAATTTTTAAAACACACATTAATTCCAAAAAATACAGGAATTTCCCAAAAATGTGCAGAAAATTTCTAAAAAACAGATAAATTCTAGAAATACACAGATAAATTCTAAAAATAAAAAAAAAAATCTTAAAATATACAGTTAATTTCTAAAATACAGAATAATAATAATAATGCCCAGATAATTTCTAAAAATTACAGAAAAATCCTAGAAATGTCCAAAAATCTTAATACAAGACCATGTGCCACAATTATTACAAATAATATTTAGAACATTTATATAAATATTTCTACAATTTTTTACAAGGGTAGAGTACTCGCTATAATCGAAAAAATACCCGATACCATATGCATGTGCGTACGTGTATGGGAGAGAGTGTATATGGGTGTATATGATGGTAATGAACTGGCTATAGGCTATATGAGGATGAGAAAGTTGTGGTTTAGAGAGAAAAAAATTGGTAAAATGCAAGTTTTAAAGAGAAAGAATGGATTTTAGAGGAGAAGGAAAGGATTTGGATGTGTGATTGGTGGTAGAGGATGAAGGAGCAGGTGATGGAGGCCCAGGTGGCTGGAAGCCTAAAGTAGGATGAAAGGGAGGGAGAAATCTAGAGAGAGAAACTAAAAGGTAAGAGAAAGTGAGTTTTATGGTATTTTAGAGAGAGAAAGAGGTAGAGAGAGGGTGGTGCTGCAGCTAGCCTAGAAGAGATGGGGAGGAAATTATGGTGGTGGTCTTGGTGGTGGGAGGTCTTGATCGTACATATATTTTGTATTCTTTCATTACACTCCTACATTTATCATGTAATAAATTTGCTAATTTTCTTGTCTTAAATATCTATTTTGCAGAAGATAATATTGAAGAGAGAGGATTAAACTAAATAAATACCAGTTAAAATCAGATTTAACTGGATCTATTTGGTTAGCTGAGGATGATCCCAGATCTAGTTAGAACAAATCAAGGATTAGGGCAAATGTTCAGCTGAAGATCAGAGCAAATCAGAAAGATAACACCAAATGAAAACTGATAAAATTTTAGATTTTATAAATCCATTTGGTTAGCTAAAGATCAACTAAGGATAATATCAAATGCAGAGAGACAAATGGATAGAGAGAAGATCAACGGATGAGATGAAGCAAGTTTGACTCAGATTCTCATTGGATACATTTTAGTATTTGAATCATAACTTTCGCTATCGAATCTCAAAACTGATGATTCAAGATGATCCAAAAAGCAGACTTATAGGGATACAACTCTTATGATGATCACTATTTCTAATTCTGTCATTTGATAAGTGATATTTTGCAATCAACACGCCAACAAACTGCAAATCAGAACTGAATATCTACATCAAATCAAGTTTGGAGATAAGGGGAGGATTCAAATTCAGAAATAGCCAGCTTTCCCTATCTTCATACTCCTCTAACCTCTGCATTTCTTCTATAAATACTTGCAATCTCAAAGGCAAAGGACGACCATGCAGAAATAGGATTTAGTCCAGTTTTTCATTCTTTGTAGTGTAGGTTTTTGTTTTTTTTTATGTAATTTTAATTTCTTTGTAAGCTAGGTTAGATTGAGATTCATGTAAGTAAGAGAGAGAGGCTATGTTGAGAGTGACACCGATGTACTCCTCCTTTCTTCATTATTTCTGCAAGCAATAAAAGGTAACTTTTTTATGTTCGTCTTTATTTTTTCCTTCTTTCTTCTTCTACTTTTTTCTTTTTGGTTATGATGAGCATTCAAGTGAATCTAGTAGCATCAGTATAACAATGTCTGTGTGAGTACCAACGATATTTCATGATGATGTTCTTCTCCTCAAGACTCTGTATCATTTCATTCTTGTTCGTCTTGATGATGTAATGCGAATGGGGACTGAGCTCGACCTTATGGCTTATGCGTTGAACGCTTCCAAAGCAAGGTAGAACATGCAAGGGTTCTAGGTAAGTCATCAACCAAAGGAGGTAAGTATTTCTTTAATCTTTTCTTTCTTCTTTTATTTCTTTAGTTTAGGTCACCAACACCAACAACACCCACTTCTTTTATCACTCCTTTTCCATTTCTTTGTACATATCCAATTCTGGTTTCTCCATCTTCCAATCTCTCACTTTCTGCTTAACTCATTGTAATTTATTTTTCTTTTCTTTTAAGAAACTAAAAAAGAGCTTTAACCATTAATGGTAGCATAAAAGAGAACTTGCTAAACAAGCTTCCATCGCTAGTCCTCCTTGTGGATCACGACCCGCATAGCCACTTGCTATTGCGGTAAAATTGAGTAACTTGCACTTTTCATTCTTAGTTCTGAAATTTGATATTTTGTGTGCAGGTTCCAACTTAATCAGTCTTTCAGAGAGAAAGAGAAGTTTTAGAAAGAGAGGTGAAGAAAGTGCAGAGACAAATATTCAATTTTGGACATAAGGGGAGTAAGAAAGGGTAATTAAGAGAGAGAGGGGGGAAGGCTTGCAAGGAAAGCCAAGTGCTTGTCTTCTTGGAGAAGCCAAGAAGTGTGTAGAAATGTGCAGAAAAGTGGAGAAAAGAAAGAAAAAGAGAAGGAAAAAGAAAAGGAGGAAAAAATGGAATGTAAATAAGCAATTATAAAGGGGTTTAGTGCAAATGTCACCCTTAGAAAATAATATAAAAATAAAAATGAAGAAAAATGAAATAGAAATGAAATAAGAAAGAAGAGAAAGGAAAAAGAAAGGAAAAATGAAAGATTTTATTTAATAGAAAAGTAAAAAGAAAATATTTTGAAATTTTATCAGGCCAAATCTAGATCTAGTGTAGGGTCTTATATAAAAAATTTCAGACCAAATGGAGATCAAAACACACACAAAATGACGCGAATACTATCAAAGTATGAAATCGTAAAAGGATACGTATTTGAAATCAGGGTATTACATACTTTCTTTACCCCGAGTGGAGAAATGGGGTTGCTCTGCATGAGATGTATGAAGTTTCTGTCTTGCTGATAGGAGAGATGCCTATGAAGAACACATCCCTGGAACAGAAGAGCTTCATCTCTAAAGAAGGACGCCCTATAGGTTTTGGAAACCTACTGGGAGGTGTTGTGCCACTACCACATTGCACCCAAATCACAAGATTGAGGGCTGTAGGAGTAAAGTAGATGTCTTAGGCAAACTACCTATTCCATGACTTGGGAAACAAGATTGGCTCAATGTCCCGTTGAGCCACTAGTACTGACAAAGAAATCGATGAGAGAATCATCTCGTCAGTAAGATCGTACACCACAGAGTCAAATGAAGATATTTTCAAGCCAGACAGATCTTTGTAAGTTTCTCTCATCAAGCCAAAATTCCAATCGGACATGGCTTTATTTTTTGGCTTCCTGATGCTGTGGATAAATAGGTACGTCTTGCCTACACTTCCCCATGAAGTCTGTTGACACTCTAAAAAATAGAACTCCCGCATTCATCTTCAACCGGTCTGAACAACGTCTAACTTATCGACATCTATAAAAGATAAGTAGAAGACAAGCTGATGACCAGAGACAAGGCAGCAATATGGACATTACTAGTCCAGTAAATCAGATATAAGCCAAAGTTGCCTTTGGAGAGACTCAAGCAGGCCTAGGATGCTAAGTTAGCTCAATACTTAGCCTGGCATAAGCCCAAGGTAAGCTTCATAGCTCCGCATGGAACTAAGAGCTTCGCCTAAGCTTGCTTGTTAGCCTCGCTTTGAGGCTAACTTTTAGCTTCGCTTGAAGCTTCCCATTTAGCCCGCTAGAGGCTGATCCAGGAGCTTCGCGACAGAAGCCTTATCCCTAGCTGGTTTAGCACCGATATGGGCTTAGTCATAGCTCCGCTATAGACTGAGTCTTAGCTTCGCACGAGGCTCCAAGGGAAACTTCTCCTAAAGCAATGAGCTAAGTCTTAGCTTAGGCTTCGCATGATCTAGCTCCGGGGTAAGCTTTGCCAGGTCATCAAATTGACCGTTCCAAAATCTCATGAGGGATTAATGGGTGAACCCACTAATTTAGTGGGATTAATGCCACTTTAGGTGGGAGGTCACACCCGCCCACTTCATCCCACATTAAGTGGAGACAATTAAGCCATAACGGCAAGAAGGCATTCGCACAAACCCTCTAGCTTCACCAGAAGCTCGCAAAGAGCTTCGCGCAAGATCATTTGCGAGCCTCGCGTGAAGCTAATGACTGATTTAGCTTTGCTAAATTCAAGGGGGGCGGTTACACCACACTTTGGCTATAAATAGTCCCTTATTAGACACAAGGGACAAGGACGGACAAAGAGAAGATTGGCTTAGAAAAAGAAAAAAGTAAAATTCCTAGCAAAAGGGTTATACTGATCTTCTGTTCTCTGATTCCCTGAACAAGAAGAAGGGAGTCTTACTAGGAGGCAGTTTGATCACCTGATCGATTGCATCGTCAAAGGATAAAGTGATCGCGTGATGATCAGATTCTACCGCATACTTTCCCAAAAATCTCAGAGGAGATATACTTGTAATTCTTCTTTTATTACTTGGAATTTCGCTCCTCAATTCTTTTTGTAGTTTTCCATGATCGTTTCCAATGGAAAACAAGATGGCGACTCTGCTGGGGAGATCAGTCTTCTGGCGCAACAAGGAGACCGTGTCGCAATGCAATGGCAAGAATCTTGAGCCCGTCATTTTTGAAAACTTGGTCATTCATTTTACCAAGAAAAATTCGAAAGAATGCTCTCTGAGGATAATCCAGTGCTCCACATTGGAAGCACAGAATATCTCTGTGGCCAAGGCTTCATAGCAGAAGCCAGCATTAGCCGGGCGAGCAGCTGGACAAGGCTCGTCCCAACTCCTCTCAGCCTCAACTATGTCTAAAAGTGCCTCACATAAGGCTAGCCAGGTTCCCTGTTAATCTAAAACTTCGCTTCCCAAGCAGATGTGGAGGCTGAAGCAGAAAGCTCCCTGTGAAGCTTCAGGTGAAGTTCCAGCGCAAACTTCGCCTATCATGCTATAACAAAGGCAAAATGCCTCTACAATTTGGCAGCTTTGTCAAGACTATTAGCCGCGAGGCTAAATTGATATCTCTACCTTC
>JAVJIF010022751.1:0-69384 GCA_038442645.1 Agave tequilana
AAGGGTTTTCAAAAGTTTTTCTCTGATTTCAATTTCTTTTCCTTACACACAAAAAGAGCTTCAATTCTACTCATTATTCTCTAAGGACCTTTGTAAGAGAAGAGATTTTTGAAAGAGAGAGTTTGTGGTCTTGTGACTACTCAGAGATTCTTGTGATTGTAATTGTGGAGTTGGGTACTCCCGGTTGTATTGTTCTTTGTGATAGTGGAAGTAGCTAGAATCCTTCTGGGGAAGGCGGGGAGTAGAGCTGGGTGCTCGAACCTCGATAACATATCCTTATGTTTGCGATTGGTTTACATTCTTGCACTCTTTACTTTACTATACTTGCTCTTATTCTTGCTCATCATAATCATTGTCATATTTACTTACTTGCATTCATCTTGTGAATCTTGATTGGTAATTGTTGTAGCTTTAAATTTTTAATTTGCCCTTTGATTAGCATTGTCACCTATTCCCCCCCCCCCCCCTCTAGGTGACTTTTCAATATAGATGAAATCGATTATACATATAAACCATGTAAACTTCTTTTGATGGAATATATTCATGAAACCGATATATGTATATTTGATAATCCAAAACTCAAAACCGTATACATGTTGAACCGAAACACATGAACTCATAGAAATAAGTTTTTCTAAATAGTAAGGCTCTAATATGTGTAGATAGAATCCAACACATATATAAACTATGAAACTTATTCCATGTAGATATAAACCATGTAAACGTAAATTTTTAAAATGAAATGGCTAAAACCAAAGCCAAAACTATTTATCATGAAATCAATAAATAAACTTGTGTATGTCACTTGAGTAATTCAATACTATTCTATCCTTACATAAGATCTAAACTAATAAATAAACCTAAGCTAAAGTCTTGTTGTTGACCTTCTTCTCCAAGTCGACTCGATCCAAAAACACGATCCAATTGAGTTTGACTCCATCTCGAGTACTTGATGTGATTTTTAAATGCGAGCTCTTGAATCAACACGTGATAGCTTCGAATCTTGACTTCAAGGTTTTTGTGTGAAGCTAAAACACCAACAAGATCTTGATCAATATCTGAAACTTAATAAATATAAGATCATTAGTAACATAACTTCATAAGTTAGTCATCATCAAAACTAGGGTGAAAGGCCTTCAAGCTAACAATCTCCTCCTTTTTGATATGACAAAACTTATAATGTTATATATGCATGGATTAAAGATAAGCTTCATAGAAGCTCCCCCTTAACTCATGCATAGCATAAACATAAGATATTCAATAAAGACTTAAACATAAAAACATATATATGCATAAACACAAATAAACATGCATATATATTAATATCTGATTTCAATTGAATAGATATGCATAAGAACTCAAGATATCAAAACCATAAAACATATGCATATGGATATGCATAAAAATATATAGGCATGTGTATAAACACTAAAATCATTCAAATATGCATATATAAAACTAATATTTCTCCCCATTTTGTCAATCATCAACAAAGTGGCAAACGACCAATTTAAAACATATACCAATAGAAAATAAAAACATATACCAATTTAAAGTGAAAAAATATTTTGATATCAAAACAAAATACCAATTGAAAAAACAATATGGATATCATATAAAAACAATACCAATTGAAAGTAAATAATCCATGATATCAATCTTTTTTAATTCTAAACTATTTTACAATATAGATACCAATCGTAAACAGTTGATAACAATATAGAAAATATAGCATTTTCTAATAAATAAATATTTTCTCAAAAAGAGTGGGAGTAAGATACCGATTGAAAATAAAATCAAGAATTTTTCTCCCCTTTTTGAAGTACCAACAAAACCAATGCATAAACTTATAAAAGATACCAATAACATTTAAAACAAAATCAAGCTTAGCATAAAAAAATTTGTGCTATAAAAATATATGTATAAACATTGTTAATCTAGCACAAAAATTATATATATGTATGTATGATCAATTTAAATACCAATTGAAATATGATGCATGCATATATAAAAAAACATGAGTATACACAAAATGAAAATATCATAAGAATCATGTATAACTCATAACAACCACCCAATCATGCATATGTTTAAAAAGATATACAATGTGAGCATGCAAGGTCTGGTCTCCCAACCAACCGTCTTTATAAGGTAGAAGTTTTTAAAAATAATTTTTGAAGATTTTTTAGCATAGGTTGAAAACATTACCATTGAAGATAAAGAACTAGTTTAAAGTAATTTTAAAAACTAGTACGAAATCCTTCAAATAAGGAACAATACACACACACACACACACACACACACACACACACACACATATATCCTATGAAAACATGGTAAATATACAATATTGACACTCAAAGATCAATGAAGCACATATATGCTCAAGAATCAAAAATCATGAGTAAACAAATGATGTAGAGTGCATAAAAATCATGTAATCAACATATGCATGGAGATAAGACAATGAAGCTCAATTGAAATAAATGAAATTATTTTTTCATAAACATGAAAACATAAATCATGCGAAATCTCATTTACATCAAAACTTATCAAAAAAACATATAGAGGATGTAAATATAGACTTCAAGTAATGTATGTAATATCAAAAACAAAAGTATACATATTTATCCCAAACGTGAAATGAGTCCACAAGAAAATATATGGCATATAATATAAGTGACTCAAGGATAGAACATGTATATCAAATAATTTTGACAAAATTTACATATACATGAAGCTAAAAACATTCTCATTTAAAAACAAAATATATCAAGGGTGTTATAAAAACAAGTATAGGAGTACAAGTATGATGCAAGATCATCAAAACTAGGTCATACAGTACAATCAAATAAGTACACAAGAGTAATAAAGTATGTAAATTATAAGAATCAAGTGTAGCTCACTAGTTGTTAAAAGTATAGTCACGAGATTTATTGAAAATTGCATCTAAATATGTAATCAAAACATGAAGTATAAAAACACCAAAACATGGCTGTGAAATTATTAATGTAAATTCAAGTGTATTAAAACTAAGTTATACACAATAGCTAAATTATAGTGAGAAAACAAAGATATGAATCAATATAATTATGGATGTATGTATGTATGTGTGTGTGTGTGTGTGTGTGTGTGTGTGTATCACAAGTCAAATAAACATTGCATTTAAGCATAATGAGCATTAAAACCATGACATGCTAAAATCATCCAATAAGAAAGTATGTAAACTTAAACATGATATGCTAAAAATATAAAATAGAAATTAGAGATAGTTACCAAAACCATTGAACTAATCTCCACTTCTTCAAATATGGTGGTCCTCCAACCAAAACTCCTTGATAGCGATATATCAATTTAAGTGTCCATTGAGCTCCGATTGTAGCCACCATCAAGACATAAAAAAAATAGGAATGGATCTCGCTACCCAAACTTTCTTCGGTCCATAAGGGTTAGTACCTCTCCTAACCCAAACAAGTTTACTTGCAAAATTTAAAGCATTTATTCTATCATAACAAGATTTTGCAAGCTGACATGTACGACCACAATGTGTACAAGTGTACACTCTAGCATACATGAAATCATGTATGTGAATATAATGAGAATGTGTATGCCGTGAAGGGTGTGCATGCAATTGTGGAACCTGTTTCTTGCGAAATATAGATTCCAACCTCGTGTAGTTCAAGACACATTAGCTCAAAGTAGAGTTTAAACAATCTACACTCTTCTTCAAATATAAATATCATTATCAATACTTGAAGACGATGTGGAGCATGTAAGAGAAATAAATTTTTTTATCACTAGGAGGTAAAACAATAGAATCATGACAAACATGAGAAGCAAAATTATTTTCCAAAGAACATTGTTCAAAGAAATACATCCAATCTTTAAAAGTCAAAATTGTTCTTCAAAAAATCATTATCTTTAAAACAAAATCAAGTCTAGAAGATGAAACATCTTTTTTCTCTAAAACATGATCCAAATCATTTTTACTTTTCAAAATCTCATTTTCTTTCAAAATAAGATCAAGTTGGGATTTCAAAAAATCTCTTTCACTTGAAACCTCAGCCTTCTCTTTTAAAATCAAATCGAGTTTTAAAAGGGAAGGTTGACGTGTGCAAGTTTACACTCTAGCATACATGGAATCATGTGTATGAATATGATGAGCATGCGTATGCCGTGAAGGGTGTGCATGCAATTGTGGAACATGTTTCTTGCGAAACATGGATTCCAACCTCTTGTGGTTCAAGACACATTAGCTCAAAGTAGAGTCCAAACAATCTGCACTCTTATTCAAAATACAAATATCATTATCAATGCTTGAAGAAGATATGGAGCATGCAAGAGAAATAAATTTTTTATTACTAGGAGTAAAACAATAGAATCATGACAAACATGAGAAGCAAAATTATTTTTCAAGAAACATTTTTTTAAAGAATACATTCAATTCTTTAAAAATCAAAACAAATTTGTTTTTCAAAAAAATCATTATCTTTTAAAGCAAAATCAAGTCTAGAAGACAAAACATCATTTTTCTCTAAAACAGCATCCAAATCATTTTTACTTTGTAAAATCTCATTTTCTTTCAAACAAGATCAAATTGGGATTTCAAAGAATCTCTTTCACTTGAAACCTCAACCTTCTCTTTTAAAATCAAATTGATTTTTGAAAACAACAACTCATTTTTCTTGTTCAAATTAAAACTCTTACTTTTTAAAACCTTGTATTTTGAAAGCAAGTTTTCACAAAACATGGAAAGCTCTTCATTCAAGGCATGTGCATCTATAACATTATCATCATTGGAAGAGTTAGCACAATCATCCAGATGAGTATCCGAAGTTACCTCAAAGGAGTCAATCTCTTGGACTATATAGCATGTCTGATCGGACTCATCTACAATAGGTTCTCTCTCAACATCGTGTGAGTTTTGTTCCTTAGGAGAGACCAATGTGCTCACACTGCAAAAGCAGAATTACAATAAGAAACCATAGATAAATGACCTTTGTTAAGTGTTTGCCTAAGTGCATGCAATGCTTGTGTATTGGCCTCTAAATACTTGTCATTACCAATATAAGATTTGTTGGTAGTGGTAAGATAAACATGCAATCTTAGGGCTTTAGGTAAGCACTCATCTTAACTTCCAAAAATTAATGTTAGAAACATCATACATAGGTAATGCAAGATAATTCATCAGTGTAAACAAATAAGTGTGCAAAGCAAATAACCAGATTAGGAATAAAAGGATCATACTCCAGGTGGCTAAACTAAATATCAGGAGCGTAGGCTCTGATACCAATTGAAAAGATACACCTAGAGGGGGTGAATAAGTGTGGTGCTAATTTAGGACAAAAAGTGCAAAATTAAAACTAAATGCTAACACACACAATGTCTAACCAAGAGTGAAGCCGAATTTTCCATGAAGGGTTCTAAAACTTCTCCTCACGATTCCTCTAAACTAAGAGTTGAGGTGCTTCAATAGCTCTCTTGGTTAAACACAAGTGTGATCACACAAATAATATCAAGCATATATAGGTATGAGCAATAATAACAATGCAAGATATAAAGAGTAAAAGTTGAGAGCAAATACGATGAAATGATTCGAGGTTTGAGCTACCGCTCTACGTCCCCGCCTTCACACAGAAGAATTTCAACTATCCACTAAGGATCTTCCACAAAGGGACCTCCACCGAGAAATTACAACTGACAACTAGGAGTACACAACTCCAACTCTCACACACCTTTACACAAGAGGGTAGGTACAAAGCCATGCACAAAGCAAAGAAGAGATTACAACTTGGTGATCCAATAATCATAAACAATATTCGGTGATCTCAAAAGATCACAAACAAAACCTCTCACAATATAATGATCCTAGAGGATAGATTTGCAATGAAGATCTCAAGTATACGAGTGAACAAAGATTTTGAAAAAGAAACACAAAGAGAAACACTTGGAAAAAACTCTTGAAATGATATAAGAAATGTAGAATAAGAAACTAGATTCCCAAAACTTATTTTTCTTTGATTTTCCAAAACTTTGAAACAAAAGAGAGATTTTAATTTTGAAGATCAAAAACTTGTTTAAAAACTTGCTGCTAAAACTCAGTTGAAGTAGGGAAATTTTGCTCTTAAAAATCATGTCAAAATCTGGCCTAGAAAATCTAATTTATAGGGCCAGAAATATATAATCGTTGGGCTCAGAACAGGTCAAAAATGACCTGTCGGTCGACCGCCAATGGTCAGATTTTCGACCGTTAGGATTGCCGGTCGACTGCTCCCAAAGCACAGAGAGTGTAACTCTCTGTCGGTCGATCGCACGGTCAACCGGGGCCAACTCAAAAGTGGGCTTCAGCCAATCGGTCTACCGCTAGTTTGGCTCATGCACATGTGCACGTTGGTCGACCGGTCGGTCGACCGTAAGCAGCCCAAAAACTCAAATTTCAGGGTTTAAAAATCAACTTCATAAACCCATAAAAATTTCAATAAATCCTCATAAATTTCACAAAAATAAGTTCATATAAATACTTTGAAGTACAAATATGTGTGATCAAAAATCAACACATATTACAAACAATTAAACTATTTTTACGATAACAAAATATATGCAAAAATCAAAAATCGTATTCTCCAAAATCCAAACATTGAAATGCAAATCTGATTTTTCTATAAACTTATATAAACACAAAAATAAGATATCAAAACATATTTGAAGTATAGTGTGCATGGATAGAATTCAATATACATAGTAAATATATATACTTATTTTTGACAATAACTACCAAAATAAGTTTTGATAAAAAAAACTTAAACACATGAACAAGATACATCAAAATAAGTTTATCTAAACAATTATGAACCATCAATGTATATGAATGAAATCCAATATACATATAAACCATGTAAACTTCTTTTGATGGAATTCATTCATGAAACCAATATATGTATACTTGATAATTCGAAACTCAAAACTGTATACATGTTGAACCGAAACACATGAACTCATAGAAATAAGTTTTTCTAAGCAATAAAGTTCTAATATGTGTAGATAGATTAAACACATATATAAATTACTCTATGCAGATATAAACCATGTAAATGTAAATTTTTAAAACGAAACGGTTAAACTGAAACCAAAACTATTTATCATGAAAGCGATAAATAAACTTGTATGTGTATGTGAACTAATAAATTTAATACTATTCTATCCTTACACAAGATCTAAACTAATAAACAAATCTAGACCAAAGTCTTCTTGTCGATCTTCATCCCAAGTCGACTCGATTCAAAACACGATCAAAATCAGCTTGACTGCATCTCGAGAACTTGATGCGATCTTTAAATGCAATCTCTTGAATCAACATGTGATAGCTTTGAATCTTGACTTCAAAAGCTAAAACGCCAACTAAAATCTTGATCAATATCTGAAACTTAATAAACACACGATCATTAGTAACATAACTTCATAAGTTAGTCATCATCAAAACTAGGGTGAAAGGCCTTCGGGCCAACAGACTACAAATTTGTTGTCTATCCATATAGTATTTTACAGAAATTTGTAGCTAAAAATATGGTGATGGCTACGATATCTAAGAGGTCCCCTCGGAACTGTGAGTCAGTTGCATGCTCAACATACAAGTCCTATTAGAGTCTTGAGAAAGATTACTTATATTACTAATGAGTTGGATTTTTCATAAGATTCTAGTATTAGTTCAATTTTCAGTGAAGCAAATTTGACTCTTTTATTGCATGTGTCTTCTCATATCTATTATCGAGTGCAGCTGATCCGTCATGAAGCTTAGTCCCACCTGTGTAACTCTTATAATTTCGATGATTTAATTAACCTATAAATTTCGCTACTAATAAGTTGGTTTAATAGTATTGTCTTATTTCAGGATATGACTTTTGTCAGAGGTTGGATGGAATTGAGCAATCATTATTAGACACATATGGAGGATGGAAGGATTATTTGAAGGTCCACAAATTTCAGTATATCTCAAGCTACAAAAGTTATTGGAGCGAATATGATCAAGTTCCCAAGATCAAGTCTTTACAAAGCCATATCAAGCTATGGAGAGAAAGATGGAGCAAAAAGACCTTTGAGCTACAATTTTACACAAAATAGAAAATATGTAAATAATCAAAAAGTGATCTTTATCATCTACATTTATTGGCACAAATGAGTTAATTCAATTGAGAATTCTTTCTAGTACAATTCTGCGATAGGATTTTCATTCTACCATCTCATCCTACGACTCAGTCCGATTATATTAGTTCTGTCCAAAATTTGTTCTATCTCATTTCTGTCTCTGGGTCACATCTGTTTTGTGAGTAGTTTATGGTCAATTCATTGTACCATATGAGCTGCACCTTTATCTCTTATGCCCCCATTTCTTGAAAAAATTATTATTACACAAGTGGACTGTACCTTTTATTAGTTGCGCATGAGAGACATCCTATTTGTATCATTATGTCCCTCTCTCGTTTTTATATCAGCTGCAGTCTACAGAGCCAATAACTGTCACCACTTTACAGCTGTATTTAGAGACTATTGGGTATATATTTGAGAGAATTTCTCTCTTCCATCCCTCTTTTTGGCCTTCATGGTTCTTCTCTAGTGTTATATTGCAGTTCCAACAATTAGTGCTCATATCTTTTGCACAGTTGAGGCAATCCATTTTTTTGGATGCATTTATTGCTCCAACAGATTAATTAGGCTACCTCTCTCTCTAACGGCTGAATTTCATCTCCTTACTACCGTGCTCCTTAAATAGGGTCTTGTTCATTCAATGTGACAACAATTACAACAACCAGAAAAATAGTGAACAAAAACAGTGAGATAAAACTGAGTTATTCACTCTTCAAAACTTTATTTTCAGATCTCTTCAAATCAAGAGTTGTTGAGTCAATCACTCCCATTTAATTTTGAATCTCAGAGAAGTCTCAAGCGTTCAATACAAGTGAAATTCTTCACTTCATTTATTTCTATATTTATTAGAGAATCTCAGTTTTTACTTACTGTAGATTCTTTTTATTACTGATTTATTCTTATTGTGCCATTTATTGTTGATAGTAACTAGAACTTTTCGATTACATAGAGTCTCCAAGTGTATCTTCTATTTTGTTTAATCATTGTGCTTATATTGGTTTTCATTACTTATTAGAGAACAAACTCTATTGTGACTTTGGTATAGTGTGTCTCAAGGAAGAGGTGTTGTGAAAATCCAAAATCGGGTAGTATCTTGGTGGTTGAAAATTCCAAGATCGGGTAGTATCTTGGTGGCTAGAAAATCCAAGCGCAAGGTGAAGTCTTGTGGTTGTAATCTTTGCCTCAGGAAGAGGCTTTATAATGGATTTACAAATCCTAGCGACCTCTTAGTGATGGATATAGGGGAGTTTCTCGAACCACCCTAAAATTATTGTGTTCTCTCTGCTGTTTCTATTGTTGTATACTTGCTGCTAATCTTTATTTTATCTGCCATATAATTACATCTCTGTGCTCTGTTGATTCTACCATCAGACTGCAATACACCTTCAGATCCTACCAGCAAACTGGGAATCTTACCAACCTGACTATCTTTTACAATTTTCTGTATTTTGTGCGTTAATTTTAAATTATTCTTGACCCTATTCACCCCCCTCTATGGTCCAAGAATTAGTATCAGAGCATTGGTACTTATTTTTATAGCCTCACATCCTAGAGATCGATCTTATAGCTTCTAGTATTGACTTTATCTTACCCGAGTGAAGATCAAACAAAGTCGGTACCATTGTTCAATGGTACCAACTTTTCATATTAGAAAGCATACATACGAATAAATATTCAATCCAATGATTTAAAAATTTTAGGGCATAATAGAAGATGGCTATACCTCTCCCACCAAAGAGGTTGATGGTAAGAAGAATCCTAAACCTCATTTCGAATGGGATGAAAAAGATTTTGCTCTTGCTAATTTAAATTTCAAAGCTATCGGTTGTATTATTAATGGAGTCTTGCAATGAGTTTAACAAGGTGATGAATATTACATGTGCTAAGAAAATGTGTAATTATCTTGAGGTTACCCATAAGGAAACCAATAAGATAAAAAAAATAGCAAGATAAAGATGCTTACACAAGAATTTAAATCTATAAGATTGTTACCTAATGAGTTTATTGATGATTTCTTAATAGGTTCAAAAACATCACCAATAATCTTCAATCACTTGGAAAAGATATTATATGCTTAGAGATGAACAACAAAGTCTTGAGATGTCTTCTGATGGAGTACAATAACATCATCAATTCGATTGAGATCTATAAAGACATCAACATCATGCCTTTCCAAGAATTGATAGGTATTTTGAAGAATGCGGAGATCAAGTTAAAGCTCCAAAAGAAAAGATTACAAGAGGATGCTAAGGAAGTAAAAAAAAAAAGTATCGCTCTTATGGTGCACAAGTTGATTTTTCAAGCGAGGAAAGCTCAAAAGACAATGATGAACTTGCCTTTATTATCAAAAAGGCTAACAAGATGATGAGAAATAATTTGTACAAAAAGAAGGACTTCTGAAAGTCCAATTTCAGACAGAATGAGTTGATTCTTCAAATTGTTTTGAATGCATCAAGCCGAGCATATCAAGAAGGATTGCACCGTGTTGGAAGAAAAATCAAAGACATTCAAGAAGAAGATGGCACAATACGTCGGATGAGATGAATCAGAGACAAGTGACTCCGAAAATGAAGAAAAAGAGTAAGAAGCTAAATTGAGCCTCACTAATACAAACATATGCTTCATGGCGAACAATGATGAGATAACTATTGATGATTGTGTAAATTTAGAAAAAGTTGAAGAAGCTTATATTGAACTTTTTAATGACTACGAAAACTTTCAAAAGGTTCATTTCTTTGAAAAAAGAACATGCATCATGTTCACTATTTATGAAGATATTTCAAAAGAGAAAAATTAGCTTCGTTCAAAAATTATTGAGCTTCAAATTGAAAATCATGATTTGAAAAATAAAATAAAAAATTCTTTTGCATCTTTTTTATGTTCAAATCATGTGCAGAACCTGCATGGCAGGATAGACTCAAGTTCCGGGTGGGTTATCGGTCCCGAGATGATGCCAATTGTAGGATCTAAAATATACGTCAACACTCAAACAAAGATATTAGCATTAAATATAAAGAACTTGCAAGTAAGGAAATTAAATCACAGAAAAGATAACAAACGCAAACACAAGTGATTGATCTTGATTCGGTCCTTGTGACCTACATCCAGTCTTCAAGCCCCCCGCTTGAGATTTTCCTTTATCCTTTGACTTTATACACCCAAAATCAACACCATGCACACCACTTGACAAATCCCCTTTGCCAAATGTGTACATCTTCTTACAACCCAGAAGACCACAATACCTTATACAAACTCTCTTCAACCCGAAGACGCTCTTGTACAATGCTCCTCTTTGAGTGATTACAATTGATCCTATAAGCCTTGAATCTGTATGTGATCGTGGACAAAGGCTCTTAAGGTAGACTCTCAGAAATCTTCACTATAGAATAGGAATTTGAATGAAGAGCTGAAAATGAAAATAGTTTTCTGAAAACAGATTTTAAACAGAGTTTTTGGGCAGAAAACTATTGATTTTGAATTGGTGTTTTTAGCCTAGGACAACATACCTATTTATAGTTGAAATCTATAGTCAGTTATGGTCAGTTAGGGTAGTTATCAGGACAAATTTGGATATTGAAACGTTAGATAAAACACCAGAAAACAAAAACTGTCCAACAGTCAGAAACTGCCATTAGTCGACTTAAGATATGGGGTTAGTCGACTAAGGTATTGATATTTGCCTATATTAGTCGACTACAAAAGTGGGCAAGTCGACTAGGACATGACTGAAACAAAAAGACATGTTTCTGAAAACTGAAACTAGTCGACCAGAATAAGTTGTTAGTCGACTAGGCCAAGTATTAGTCGACTATAAATTGTCAAGTCGACTAATAGTGCATGCAGGTTAAAAACAGAAAGTTGGTATGCATCTGGAGGCAAAACTAAGTCGACTATAGTTAAAGGGTTAGTCGACTATAGCTGGTATTAGTCGATTAATCAAGTCTATAAGTCGACTAATATGACTAAGATGTGTATGTGTATTCAAGGCTTTTAACATTCTAATAAATATTACAATACACATCCATAACCACTCTCTTTGGGAAGTCTTGATGATGTGGAACTCTTGAATAAGCTTGTAAGATAAAACTCCAATGATATGTTTTCACAAATGTATCATTAAAAGCAAGTTCCAACATTCTCCCCCTTTTTGATGATAACACTTTGTGTGCACAAATACTCCCCTGCAGAGAATATGTTATATGTTCTCCCCATGCAGAAAATTGTTCTCCCCCTGCTGAAAACAGGTTATAACAGATATAGAAAAACATGTGTTCTCCCCTGCAAATAATATATCATAACATATCTATACATATGATAAATGTTTGAAATATTTTCTTATTAAACTTTTTATATGGTACCTGAAAGATAAACATTAGATAGTACCAATCATAATAAGATCAAAGCATTAACCTTTAGGAGACCAAACCCAATTTGAATTTAGTTTCCATCTGTTAGTATACACATAATTGCATGAATTACATATATTATGCATGTATGACGCAATATAAGTATTTTTATCAACAATGCTTAAGTTTTTAGGAATCCATATGAACTTGTTCTTAATTCTTTTTGAAATAATATCAGTATTTCTTTTCACAAAAGAATTATATAGATTACTAACATATGTAGATTTACTAAAAAATTCAAGACCATAATGATTATGTGACATCTTTTGATATGATAACAAATCATTTAACTTTTCTTTTCCTTGATTAAATTTAGTCACATTTTTCAAAATTTCTTCATATTTTATTTTGAAACTTGATATGTCTTTATTTAAAACAGTAATTCTTTCATTTAAAGACATAGTTTCTCTTTTCAATAAAATATTATTTTGTAATAAATTCTCATTATCTTTTTTCAATGATGATATCACTTTTTCAAAATCATCTTTTTGAGAATTTATAGAAGAAATTTGAGAAGCATAACAAGAATTTTCTTTGAAAAGTTTTTCATTTTCCTTTGTCAAAATTTTATTCTTTATTTTTTCATTCTTAAGATCATTGTATAATTCATGAAATGCATCTAAAAGTTCAGTATATTGTACCTCATCTTCTTCTTAGGCCATAAAGCATATGTTGGCATGTCCAGTGGATTCTTCTTCGTCAGAGGAAGAGGAATCACTATTTTTCCATGATGCTTGGTAATCTTTCTTCTTTCTAAACTTTTTGCTCTTGAATTTACCTTTATTTTTTAGCAATGGGTAATCCTTCCTCATATGACCTGTTTTATTACAATTAAAACATTTAAACTTACCTTGCTTCAAGAATTTTCTGAATTTTCTTGAAGGCATTGTCATCTCCTTTCATCGTTATCTGAATTGTCCGTATCTGAGGATGCATGGAAGGCAAGTTCTTTCTTCTTGATTTATTGTTCATCCTTCTTTTTATCTTCGAGTTGCACTTCATATGCCATTAGATTACCAATAAGGTTTTCTAATGACATTGTTGAGAGATCATTCGCTTCTTCTATTGCAGTTGTCTTCTTCTCCCAATCTGTTGTGAGTGCACGAAGGATCTTGCAAACTTTTTCGACTTGGTGTATTCCTTTCCAAGGGATGCTAAGGAATTTGTTATGTCAGTGAACCTTGTAACCATTTCTGAGATGGTTTCATTCTCCTTCATTTTGAAAAGTTCGAACCTGTGGACAAGAATAGAAATTTTAGATTCTTTAACCTTATTTGTGCCTTCATGTGTTACCTGTAGAGTGTGCCATATTTGATTTGCAGAAGTGACTATTGACACAAGGTTGAATTCTTCTTTGGTTAAGGCACAGAATAAAGCATTCATCGTTTTGGCATCAAGGTTCGCATTCTTCTTTGATCATCACTCCAAGCAGTGTAGTTGGTAGTCAGTTTAGTGTACGCTACTTCTACTATGTTCCATAGTTTGTAGTTGAACGATTGCAAGTAAATCTTCATTCTACATTTTTAATAGTTGTAGTTCGATCCATCGAATAGCGGTAGACGTTGTGTAGAATGTCCTTCTTTGAATTGTGATGAAGGAAACTCTGTTGCCATCCTTGTATGTTGTTGACTGGGTATACAGGGCTCTGATAGAGTATGTTGGGCCAGGCTCTGATACCAATTGTTGGTCCCGAGATGATCCCAATTGTAGGATCTAAAATATACGTCAACACTCAAACAAAGATATTAGCGTTAAATATAAAGAACTTGCAAGTAAGGAAATTAAATCACAGAAAAGATAACAAACGCAAACACAAGTGATTTATCCTAGTTCGGTCCTTGTGACCTACATCCAGTCCTCAAGCCCCCGCTTAAGATTTTCTTTATCCTTTGACTTTGTACACCAAAATCAACACCTTGCACACCACTTGACAAATCTCCTTTGCCAAATGTGTACAACTCTTCTTACAATCAAGAAGACCACAACATCTTGTGAAATCACCTAGAGGGGGTGAATAGGTGATATGGCTAATCTAGAAACTAAATGCGGAAGCTAAAATAAATTTGCAACTACACTTAGTACAACCAACGAGTGTAGCCGAATTCCCCGTGAAGGGCTCTGGACTAACTCCTCTTGATTCCTCTGAATAAGAGTTGAGGTGCTATATGAAGCTCTCGTGGTTAAGTACAAGTGAGGCACACAAACACGCAAGCATACAAAAGATATGGCAATATGAATCAATGCAAGGAAACACAAACATACACAATATGATATGATATGAATGATGCAATGCACAACATAAATAAAGATAGAGAGTTTAGAGATAATGGATCAACGCAAACACAAAGATATGTTTCAAGGTTCAAGCCCCTAGCTCTACATCCCCGCCTTCACCGAGAAGGATTTCTAGTCCACTAGGAGTACCGAACTCCTCTCTCAACCAATACAATGCCACCGAGACAATACAACCACAATCCACCTCTACGAAGAGGGATAGGCCCGTAGCCAAACAACCAAACTCCACCTCACCAAGAGGGAGCAAACCAACAATCTCAACCTCTACCAAAGAGGGAGCAACCCAACAAATCAAGGGTTTTACAACAAGTGGTATATTTCAACCACAAACCACTTTCCTCTTTCCACAAAATAAGATCCTAATAGAATAGGATAGAATGATAGCTCAAGTGTGGAAATCAAGGTGTTTTGGAAATCAAATAACAAAGAAAAATCCTTGGGAAAACACTTGCAATATGATAGAAATGAAGATCTAAAGCAATATCCCAGAAACCTATTTTTCTTTGAATTTTCCAAACCCTTGAAAAACAATAAAGATGAAATCTTTAAGCTCTTAAACACTTTTGAAAACTTGTTTTTAAAACTAGAGAATAGGGAAATTTTCTTGTTAAAAACCTTGGCCAAAATCCCAAGCAAATGGGGTTTATATAGCCCAAACCCTAAAACTAGCCGTTGGCTGAATTTGTCAGCCAGCGCGGCTGGCGGTCGACCGCCAACGGTCATAAATATGACCGTTAGAGGAACCCGGTCGATCGCTCGGTCGACCGCCCAAAAACAGAGAGCAAAGCTCTCTGGCCGGTCGACCGGTCGGTCGACCGAGCCCTGTGCCTGGCCAACGTGCACAGGTCTATGCACGTCGGTCGACCGACTCTGGGAGTCCGGTCGACCGGCCCGGTCGACCGCCAGAGCCTGGCAGGCAGCAATTTGGATCAGAAAAACTTGTTAAAAAATATTCTAATAAATCCATAAAAACTTTTAAAAATCCATAAAAATAGTTTTATCATTTACATTGAAATACAAACTTGTGATAAAAGTTACAACACAAAAATCAAACATTTTGAACCATTTTTGTGTCTTATAAATTTTATCAAAAACCAAAACCTGTATTTTGTCAAACTTGGATTTTTCAATAGGAAATCTGATTTTTCCTAAAACTCATGAATAGGCATATCAAAATAAGTTTGGCTAAGATATGAAGCATATATGTATATCGAACACATCTAATATACATAAAAACCATTTAAACTTATTTTGATCAATCTATTCATGAAAACCAATTCTAAAACATAAAACTTGTGTGTGTTGTAAACTTGAGCATTATCAACTATCTAATCTTTACACATGGATCTAAAACACACTAAACTATGGATATCTAAGTCTTCTTGACGATCTTCAATCTTCAAGTCGACTCGATCCAAACTCGATCCAAACAACTCCTTAGCATATCATGATCACGGTTTGGAAAGGCTTCAAAACTCCTTAGTTGAAGCAAAATACCAACTAATATCTTGATTAAGGATCTGAAACTAAAATCACAAGATTATTAGTAAACATAACTACATGAGTTAATCATCATCAAAACTAGAGTGGAAGGCCTCTGGGCCAACACCTTGTACAAACTCTCTTCAACCTGAAGACGCTCTTGTACAATGCTCCTCTTTGAGTGATTACAAATGATCCTATAAGTCTTGAATCTGTATGTAATCGTGTACAAGGGCTCTTATAGGTGGACTCTTAGAAATCTTCACTATAGAGTAGGAATTTGAATGAAGAACTGAAAGTGGAACAATTTTTTGAAAAATAGATTTTTAAACAGAGTTTTTGGCAGAAAACTATTGATTTTGAATTGGTGTTTTTAGCCTAGGACAACATACCTATTTATAGCTGAAATCTATAGTTAGTTAGAGTCAGTTAGGGTAGTTATCAGGAAAATTTGAATATTGAAACGTTGGATAAAACACCAGAAAACAGAAACTGTCCAACAGTCAGAAACTGTCATTAGTCGACTTAAGATATGGGGTTAGTCGACTAAGGTATTAATATTTGCCTATATTAGTCGACTACAAAAGTGGGCAAGTCGATTAGGACATGACTGAAACAAAAAGACATGTTTCTGGAAACTGAAACTAGTCGACCAGAATAAGTTGTTAGTCGACTAGGCCAAGTATTAGTCGACTATAAGGACTGTCAAGTCGACTAATAGTACATGCAGGTTAGAAACAGAAAGTTGGTATGCATCTGGAGATAAAACTAAGTCGATTATAGTTAAAGGTTAGTCGACTATAGTTGGTATTAGTCGACTATTCAAGTCTATAAGTCGACTATATGACTAAGATGTGTATGTGTATTCAAGACTTTTTGCATTCTAATAAATATTACAATACACATCCATAACCACTCTCTTTAGGAAGTCTTGATCATGTAGAACTCTTGAATAAGCTTGTAAGATAAAGCTCCAATGATATGTCTTCACAAATGTATCATCAAAAGCAAGTTCCAATTGGGATGCTATCCTACAAGCTACAACTGGCAGGACGCTGTCCTACTAGAACTGAAAATCTTATTTTTAGTTTCAAAATTTTCAAAATAGCATGCATAATATTATTTGCACTTATTGCAGGAAGAAAGGGTATGTGAGTACATCTTATTGTATTAAGAAAAACTATTATGCTCTTCATTATGTTAAGTAGGTACCGAAACTTACTACTAACCATCAAGGACCCAAAAGACAATGGGTACCAAGATACACATCCCAAAATTCTTTTCTAGGTGTGCAACCTCTTCCAATGTCAAATCAAGTGGTATCTTATAGTGGTTGTTGTAGGTATATGATGGGAGATCTAAATCTATTTGCAACTCTATCAGACTGTGAAGGTGAATGGTTCACCTTGAAGAGAATTATCATTGGTATATCTTGTTCTATCTTCATTCTTGAAATAAGATTTTTTTTCTATCTAACTTTCTACATGATTTTTATTAAGTTAAAATGATTTGAATTTTAATGTGTTTTCTTATTTCACATATTCTAAAAATTTTGTATGGTCTTGACTGTCATATTTAATTTAGATTTTGATAACAAGTTTTATGGTGGATTTATGTACAAGAATATATATATATATGTGTGTGTGTGTGTGTGTGTGTGTGTGTGTGTGTGTACACACACACACACACACACACACATATATATATATATTTATACTCATGTACTTTAACTTGCACATTATTATCATGATTTTAGATATATTTGATGTTGTTGATTAAATGAGTCATTATGTGAATATCATTTATGTGAATATCATGCTTTACATGCTTATCTCTTTATATTCACATATTCTTGATTTTATTGTAAGTGAAAAACAAAAGCAAGAATTCATTATAATTTTTTTTTGATGAGCTATGATACTTTGTTACTTCAAAAATCTCACTTTCAATTTCTTTTAAATGGATTTATATGATTCAAGTATTATATTTGAATTTTGTTTAGACTTTTCGTTAGTTTGCAAATTTCATGAGTTTTATTTTTTGACCGAAAGTTAAAGTTTTGACTTTATTATTTTTTAAACATGACTTTTATATCATCCATATATTTCATGCAAGTATTCTCATGTATTTACACTATTAAATTTGTTTTATCTTCTTATACATATATGTGAATCAATGAGTTTCTGCACATTGTATATATCCAAGCATGTTCTGTGAACTTTATCCTACATAGACATATTTACATATCAACTTTTATCTTGGAAGCTTGTGTTTGATTAAGTTCGATTATTTATTCAAACTTATGCATACTTGTGTGGTATTTAAGACTTTTTGACACATTAGTGATACACACATGCATATTTTAGATTTATGCATTTCTCTTGAGATATGAGATAGACACTTAGCTTTGTGATTTTTTCGTAATATATATCTCTTGTTATTCATTCAAGTGTTTATATAATTGAGCTATTTTTAATGCTACTTGCATACATACATACAATTTATGGGTTTATCGATTAAATTGGTCAACTTGAATTTTGATTTGTATTTATAGATTTTTTTAAATTTCATGAGTTTACTTGTACTTAGCATATGAAAAAGGTATTCATGATGAGTTTCCAAAAAAAATTCTTTCTCCAAAGTTCAAACTCATATTGTCAAACAATATCATGATATAATTGATAATATATAGTGTGACAATATTTTTTATTTGCTGCATCTATTTTACATGCACACACAAAATAATTGATGGTTGACATATAATTTATAAGTATCTTTTACAGCTTATGTATTGAAAAACTTTTGTCAAAGAATTTGTTTTGTAAAATTACAAAGAAAAATTTTCAAATACATTTTAAAATTTTATGTTTTTACTTCATGTTTTTATAATTTTTTATCACTACATTTCTAATTTAAATTGTATCATGCATATTTTTTAGATTAAATCCATCTTACCAGAAGATTTTCTATTATCTTGCCACTGAGTAGTTGAATCTAGTAGTAGTTTATTTATTTCTCCACTTGTGATTTTTTTTTGATCAGTGTTTCTTTGTTGCACATGCATATATATGTTATTTTGGAGTAACATATTCTTTGTCATACATGTCTATTATTTTTTTAGACTGTTTTTGGATACTTATTTTAAAATAAGTTTTTTTTGATGATTTTTATGAATTTTTTTCATCTTTTTGGATATAGTAGAGAATAGACCAATTGTTTTGTGCCTTCACTTCTTGTTGAACATACTTGAGTCGTTATGCATGATTCATATAGATTTTTAATGATTATATTTATAGATTTAGTGATCATATATTATTATATTCTCATTTTCAGGTGATGTTACACTTTACAAGGCTATCTCTATTCTTTTCACATGATTATTACTTTGAAAACTTATAAAAATAATGGTGCATATTGAAATTATTATTTATACATTTATATTCATGCACAATATGTTATAAGTTTAATACTCTCTTACTATGATTTGATAATTGATATCTTTATAGTATATTGAGTGTATTTTTACATATTAAGGTATCATGCATAGTCATAAATATGATGAGCTTCTCTTGTATTTGTTCATGTTATATTTCTTAAATATGATTTTTTTTTAAGAGTATAATCTTGTGTCAGATACATAGCTTGTATATACGTAGTACATGATTTGACTTAACTATATATTCTTTTGCTATATGTATACAAGCTTATGCTTATGATAGAAGAGAATTTTTGCACATGATCTTTTTTCATCATTTTCATCATATAATAGCTGTTTATGTTGTTATTATACTAGATTATGCATTAGCATGACTGATATTTTACTATGTATGCCCTTCTTGATATTTATATATACTTGTGTATACTTTTATATAATGTTGACATGTTATCATACACAAAATTAAGTTTTTATTTGACACCTTGAGCTTGTTATTACTAATTTTGTTTTGAAGGACATATGTGTCGATATTGGACTTATATACATCTTTATTTATTGAAAATTAGATTTATTTCTTATCTTTACAATATATATTGATATACAGTCCATTTTGGTATATATTAAGTATTTGTGGTGGTATTGACTGATTTGAAAACTTTTTCATTTATTTCTTTTCACAGTAAGCTTGATACATTTTCACTTTGACAATCAATGCAATTGATCAATTTGGAATACTGGTTTTTTTGATTGGGTTACTATATTATTGGATAGCATGAAATTGATTTCTAATTTTTCGATCTTTACTCATGTTCTACTTGCTAATCGTCATTGATTCTTTGTTCTTTCTTTATTATTAGTCCATTATCCTTTGATACAGTTTTTTTTTAGTATGCACAATAATCTTCATTATTATATTTTTATGTTTTGCTTATCTCATTGCTAAATCATTTTCTATTTTTTATTATGCTCTGATTTTTTTATTTATGAGTTATGTTTTCCCATGCATACTTTCTAATTCTGACTTTTTGATAATTTTAAAGGGGGAGAGAAATTACAAGAGATTTTGATTGGATTTAAATTTGTTATTTCTAATCTGGTTTGTTTTCTAAAACTGAGAATGTACAATCATAACTGATACATGAAAAGTCACCTAGAGGGGGGGGTGAATAGGTGACGATGCTAATCTAGTGAACTAAATGCGGAATTTAAAAACTAATTGTAATTACAACAATGATGCACACACCAAGCAAGTATAAGATATAGCAATTTGCACAATACACAAAGTAGAGAGGGAGTAAGAGAGAGTCAATGGATCAAGCGCAAACAACAAGATATGTTCCGAGGTTCGAGCACCCAGCTCTACATCCCCGCCTTCACCCAGAAGGATTTTCAATCCACTAGCTTGTCCACAAAGGACTCTCACAAAGGGAACATCCACCGAGGATTTGGGGCAATCACAATTACAAGGAGTACCCAACTCCTCTCCTTACAAACACAACCTCTTCCTTGAGGCACAACTCCAATCCAACAATCTCAACCTCCTCCTTGAGGCAAACACCAAACAATCACAACCTCCTCCTTGAGGCAAATTCCAAACCAACAACAAACACCTCTCAACCAATACAAGGATCACCTCACAACTTGAGGGATACAACCCAAAGCACAAAGCAAGTAAAGATTGGGTTACAACTTGGTGGTAAACACAACAACCACAAACAATATCTTTTCCCACACAAATGTCCTATAGATATAGATAGTAGATTGTTGCTCAAGTGTGGATAAAACCAAAGGAATGGAAATCAGAAATCACAAAGAAAAATCCTTGGAAAAAACTGAAACTAAGATAGAGAAGTTCAATCAAAATCCTTTCCCAAAAACCCTTTCTTTGATTTTCCAAACCCTAATGAAAACACCAAATGGATTGTTCAATTCAAGCTCAAAACTTCTTTTGATTGCTGTAAAAACACAAGAGAGTATGAAAAATTTCGCACAAAAAATCTTGGAGAAAAACTCTTTCAAATGGGGTATTTATAGGCAGATTTGGAAAATAGCCGTTGGCAGCAGTTTTCCCAGAATTGCCCTTACGGTCGACCGCACGGTCGACCGTCCAACGGTCAAAAAACAGCCGTCTGACAGCTGCCGGTCGACAGAGACCAATCTGCTTACAGTCGGTCGACCGCACGGTCGACCGTCTACAGAAACAGCCGACGTGCACGTTTTTGTGCACGTCCGGTCGACCGGCCGGTCGACCGTCCATATGGTACGGTCGACCGGACCTGTCGACCGGCCCAGCCTGGCTGTCAACAGAATAGGTCATATTGGAGCACATTTTTCAGGCTGAAAACGTTCGAATTCATAAAAAGGTATATAGGAATGATTTGTAGATCTTTAAGTTATATTTCTAATGCATCTGAAATCAACTCAATATCAGTTAGTATACGAAAGTTATCAATAAAACACTGACAGGTGTCAAAACAGAAACTGTAACCTGTTTTCAGAACAAGAACAGATTTCAACCAAATATTTGACAACTTAAAATTAGAATCTGAAAATGGTTATTAAATAAGAAATATAGATCTAAAAGTTATCTTTGAAATTCAAGTTAAATCATGTTATTTGATTATAAAATAAAAAGTTATGATAATAACTATAGAAGGGTGTCAGGCAGATCAGTAGAACTAAAACTGGTTCAACTCCAAAACCCGATATATGTTTTGATTAGAAATGCCAAAACATAAAACACATGAAATAGAATATCAAACTAGGTTTCTTTAAATAGATGAAGCATACATGTATATAGAACAAATCTAATATACATTAAACCATGTAAACTTATTTTGATATAATCCTATTCATGTAAACCAAGATCGGTTAAACCAAAACCGAAACCAATATTCAAAACATGAAACGTGTGTGTTGTGAACATGAGCTTATCATACTATACTAATCTTTACAATTTGAGATTTAAACTCAAAACTAAAACTATGGATATCTAAGTCTTCTTGTAGAGCGCAATCTTCAAGTCGACTCGATCCAAAGCAAGATTCACCGAGTTTGACTCCAATGAGTGCTAGATATCATCTTTGATGCTTAGGCTCTTGAATAAATATGTGAAAGATGTGTGGAAGCTTTCACCAACTAATATCTTGTTAAATATCTGAAACTTAAACATTGCAAGATTATTAGTACACATAACTACATGAGTTAATCATCATCAAAACTAGAGTGGAAGGCCTTTGGGCCAACAATCTCCCCTTTTTGATGATGACAGAACTCATGGAGTTATATATGCATGGATTAAAGTAAAGCTTCAAAGAAGCTCCCCCTTAACTCATGCATAACAATAAAAACATATAAGATATGCAATGAATGTTCTTAAACATGTTTATATGTGTTTAAAATAATATCAAAACATGCTCTTGATACCAATAAAACAATACTAATAAAATATGTTCTTGCTCTTGATACCAAAAATGAAAATTAAACAAAGTAATCCAACAAAACATTATTAAAACATGTTCTTGCTCTTGATACCAATAACCAATAATATTGAAACCAACATGTTATTACTAATGAAAACCTAATGAAAGCCAACCAAAACATATGCATAAATCAACCATGCATATAAACTACAAATTCTTCTCCCCATTTTGTCAATCATCAATAAAGGGGTAAAAACAAACATAATGAAAATAAATACTTCTCCCCTAAATGTTCAAAACAAAGAAGCAATAAATTATTCCAAGGGGTAAACCAAAGTCAATATGATATCAATTGAAAATAACAAACTTTGAGAAATGTTAAATCCTATTTGAAATAAAACAAGGTATTGAAACAAAATAACATTTTATATCAAAATGAAAACATGTAATGTAAACTTGATACCAATAGATAATAAATAGCATCTTGATACCAAAAGAAGATATTTTTCATTATAAGCATATGATACCAATTACTTTGATATCATAAAGTTAGGGAGTGGGAAACAAAAACAATGGTAAACCAAATACCAATTGAAATATAAAATACGAGTTTTCTCCCCCTTTATGAAATACCAAAAGAAAATATGCATAGGCTTGAAATAAGATACCAATTGAAAATTAAATCAATTGAAACATGATATTCATTAAAAATTCAAGCTTAGCAATCTTGAAATTATGATAAAGCTTGTATATGGATACCGATTGAAAAACTCAAGCTTAACATAACCAAATTTGTGATATCTTGAAGCACAAATAAATCATCTATATATGTATGTAAGAAATAGATACCAATTGAAATTGATACTATATGAAGTGTAAGCATACATATATAAAACAAAATATATATGAGTATACAAAAGGATGTCAAGATTGATACCAATTGAAAGAATTCAATGATACCAATTGAAACAACAATAAGATCAAGTGTATGACTCATATCAACTACCACCCATTTCATGATCAAGTTTAAAATGATTTCCATTATAAAGCATACATGAGCATGATCTCCAATCCAACCGCCCATCGATGGTAGGGGTTTTCAAAAATAGATTTGAAATAGAGTATGTTTGAAAATCACTACCAAAGTGAAGAATATGAACTAGTTTATGAAATTTGAAAACTAGTAGAAATCCTTCAAGATAAAACAAAAGGATTTTTCATGAAACATGAAATCACAAGATCACTAAACACTCAAAATCCATATGGCACAAATAGCACTCATGAAAATCAAGTCATGACAAAACTTCAAGATTGGGTGAGTGTACAAGTGTTGTGAGAAACATATCATCATGAAATGGACAATCAAGCTCAATATAGAAATCATCATAAAACATGAGACTCACAATCAAACATGGAAATCATCACAATGATTTAAACTTCAAGGCATATGTATGTCATGTACAAACTAAGGTATACATACATATCCCAAACATGAAGAGTCCACAAAAGTATATGCATGAAGGCACATGGCTCAAGGATGTATATGTATAAATGATAGTTTGGACAAGATAGACATATACATGAAGTCAACCAAATTATGTGAATACAAGTCAAATGCATGAATCATCAAAACTAGACTATACTAGTACATCAAATGAATACAAATGCGCGTTCAAGCACAAACATGTATAAAGGTCTATTTGTACCTCACTAGTTGTACAAGTATAAATCCAATCTTAATGAAAACTAACATTCAAACAGGTAATCAAATCATAAGACATAAAACGGGTCAAAAATCAACATGATCATAATAATCAAAAGTACGAAATATTAATGACCTTTTAAAACTAAGATGGATGAATGATGCAACGATCTCTCAAAACAAGACTAAGAGCCGTATACCCCGTGAAGGGTTCTGAACTCTTTCCTCCTGATTCTCCTTGCATGGGTTAGAGGTGCGCAATGCAACCTTGTTGTATGAGAATTGATCGAACAAAGAATGTATCATATGCAATGATGAAATGCACACTAGATATATCACAAACATCCATATGATCATTATGCTAAAGACATGAGCATTAGATCTATAGTTTACATGATAGCTAAAACATAAAGAGAACACAAAGCATGGGTCTATATAAAACATGGGTGATCTCAAGAACTAATCATGTAAGGCATAAATCTAACAAACATGACAATAAACATACTAATCATGTAACAATAAAACATGCTATAAATAAATGACATGAAAAAACATGCAAATGTAAATAGGAGTTAGAGAATGATACCAAAACCGATGAAGTGCATCTCTAGTTCTCCAAACCACGGTCGTCCTCCCACCAAATCTCCTTGAGAGTGAAGCATCCAAATGGTTCTCATTTAAGCTTAGAACGCATCCACCTCAAGGCACCAATACCCTCACGTGATGTGAGAGCTCCCACCTACATCAACAAACATAGAGGTGGTTTTTGGTACCCATTTTCTTGTGGGTCCACTGGGGTTAGTATCTTTCCTAACCCAAACAAGATTAGTTGCTAAATTTTTAATATGTAATCTATCATAGCAAAATCTAGCAAGGTGGCCTTTTCGACCACAATGTGTACATGTGTACACGTGAGCATACATATGATGATGGTGATCATGAGAAGCATGTGTATGCCTAGATGGGTATGCATGCAAGGTTGGAACTTGTTTCTTGCGAACCAAGGTTTCCAAGCGTGAGTGATTCATGGCACAATGGCTCAAAGTGGAGCCCAAACTATCAACACTTTTCTTCAAATTATTTATGTCATTTTCAATGCTAAAAGATAAAGTGGAGCATGCAATGGGTGTGCTAGAAGTAGAAGCTACACTAGCATGGCAAACATGAATATCAATATCATTTTGTAAAGATTCATTTTTCTTCAAAAGCAAATCCAATTCTTTTGAAATTGAATCAATTTTATTTTTCAAAGTAAGGTTTTCTTTAAAAACACAATCCAACTTTGAAGATAAAATCTCATTGTTTTTCAAAACATCATCACAATCATTTTGGCTTTTTAAAACATTAATTTCATTTAGGGCAAGTTCAAGTTGAGATTTAAGTGAGTCACGTTCACTAGCAATCTCTCCCTTCTCTTGCAAAACGGTTTCAAAAGATGTGCATAAATCATTTAATTCTTCTTTTAAAACAATATTCTTCTTTTTCAAAGATTCATGTTTTTTCTAAGAATTTTTCAAGCTTTTGAGCAAGTTTCATATTTAAAGTTTGAACTTCACCACATCCATGACAAAATGAACTAGAGCTATCATCTAGTTGAGAATCTGAATGTACCTCATGGGAGTCATTCCAATGGACCATAAGGCAACGCTCTTCGGAACTGTCTCTCCTAGATTTCCTCATCTTATTGAGAATCGTTGGAAGCTTGGGAGACGTCAATATGCTCCAAACTGCAAAAGCCGAATCATATCGATCAAAAACATGTACAAGATATTCATTGAGAGATGCTCTAAGTGTTCTAAGTGCAAGTGCATTGGCCTTCTTATGCTTGCTACTATTAGGGAGGGTTTCTATAGTGATGGCTTGATAAACTAGATGACCTAGAGTTTTTAAATGCCTAGTCATGTCCACCTTCCAAGCATCAAGTCTAAAATGGTCAAACATAGGAGGGCTAACCATGAGTGCAAACTAGTATGAGTGCAAATGATAATGCAAATGAAGATTAGCAAACCAAGATCTTGACTCCTAGGTGGTTAAACCTAAATATCAGGAGCACTAGCTCTGATACCAATTGAAAAGTCACCTAGAGGGGGGTGAATAGGTGACGATGCTAATCTAGTGAACTAAATGCGGAATTTAAAAACTAATTGTAATTACAACAATGATGCACACACAAGCAAGTATAAGATATAGCAATTTGCACAATACACAAAGTAGAGAGGGAGTAAGAGAGAGTCAATGGATCAAGCGCAAACAACAAGATATGTTCCGAGGTTCGAGCACCCAGCTCTACATCCCCGCCTTCACCCAGAAGGATTTTCAATCCACTATCTTGTCCACAAAGGACTCCCACAAAGGGAACCTCCACCGAGGATTTGGGACAATCACAATTACAAGGAGTACCCAACTCCTCTCCTTACAAACACAACCTCTTCCTTGAGGCACAACTCCAATCCAACAATCTCAACCTCCTCCTTGAGGCAAACACCAAACAATCACAACCTCCTCCTTGAGGCAAATTCCAAACCAACAACAAACACCTCTCAACCAATACAAGGATCACCTCACAACTTGAGGATACAACCCAAATCACAAAGCAAGTAAAGATTGGGTTACAACTTGGTGGTCAACACAACAACCACAAACAATATCTTTTCCCACACAAATGTCCTATAGATATAGATAGTAGATTGTTGCTCAAGTGTGGATAAAACCAAAGGAATGGAAATCAGAAATCACAAAGAAAAATCCTTGGGAAAAACTGAAACTAAGATAGAGAAGTTCAATCAAAATCCTTTCCCAAAAACCCTTTCTTTGATTTTCCAAACCCTAATGAAAACACCAAATGGATTGTTCAATTCAAGCTCAAAAACTTCTTTTGATTGCTGTAAAAACACCAGAGAGTATGAAAAATTTCGCACAAAAAATCTTGGAGAAAAACTCTTTCAAATGGGGTATTTATAGGCAGATTTGGAAAATAGCCGTTGGCAGCAGTTTTGCCAGAATTGCCCTTACGGTCGACCGCACGGTCGACCGTCCAACGGTCAAAAAACAGCCGTCTGACAGCTGCCGGTCGACCTGGCAGTTGACCCAGACAAACAGAGACCAATCTGCTTACAGTCGGTCGACCGCACGGTCGACCGTCTACAGAAACAGCCGACGTGCACGTTTTTGTGCACGTCCGGTCGACCGCGCCGGTCGACCGTCCATATGGCACGGTCGACCGGACCTGTCGACCGGCCCAGCCTGGCTGTCAACAGAATAGGTCATATTGGAGCACATTTTTCAGGCTGAAAACGTTCGAATTCATAAAAAGGTATATAGTAATGATTTGTAGATCTTTAAGTTATATTTCTAATGCATCTGAAATCAACTCAATATCAGTTAGTATACGAAAGTTATCAATAAAACACTGACAGGTGTCAAAACAGAAACTGTAACCTGTTTTCAGAACAAGAACAGATTTCAACCAAATATTTGACAACTTTAAAATTAGAATCTGAAAATGGTTATTGAATAAGAAATATAGATCTAAAAGTTATCTTTAAAATTCAAGTTAAATCATGTTATTTGATTATAAAATAAAAAGTTATGATAATAACTATAGAAGGGTGTCAGGCAGATCAGTAGAACTAAAACTGGTTCAACTCCAAAACCCGATATATGTTTTGATTAGAAATGCCAAAACATAAAACACATGAAATAGAATATCAAACTAGGTTTCTTTTAATAGATGAAGCATACATGTATATAGAACAAATCTAATATACATTAAACCATGTAAACTTATTTTGATATAATCCTATTCATGTAAACCAAGATCGGTTAAACCAAAAACCGAAAACCAATATTCAAAACATGAAACGTGTGTGTTGTGAACTTGAGCTTATCATACTATACTAATCTTTACAATTTGAGATCTAAACTCAAAACTAAAACTATGGATACCTAAGTCTTCTTGTAGAGCGCAATCTTCAAGTCGACTCGATCCAAAGCAAGATTCACCGAGCTTGACTCCAATGAGTGCTAGATATCATCTTTGATGCTTAGGCTCTTGAATCAATATGTGAAAGATGTGTGGAAGCTTTCACCAACTAATATCTTGTTAAATATCTGAAACTTAAACATTGCAAAATTATTAGTACACATAACTACATGAGTTAATCATCATCAAAACTAGAGTGGAAGGCCTTTGGGCCAACAATACATTCTTAGATAACTTTGATATATGTACTTTGATATATATGTAGACACTTCAAGATTACTGATCATACTTAGTCAAATATATACATACATGTACACACATGTATATTTGCGGGATTATTTGTGGGATTGGATATGTGTACTCACATGTATTTTTTTGATGCTTGGGGCTATTTTAAATTTATCATGTGCATTTATGTTCGTGGAAAAATTATGATGCCCCGATTGAATTAAACAGGGGAGATTTGCTCTCCAACTATTCCCAGCACATTGGCAGGTAAATAAGGAGAGTTTTTACAGTTTAATGAGGTATCAATTTAATTTTCCTATTTTCTGCATTAATTTTTTATCCAATCATTTTATATATTGCCATCATCAAAAAGGAGTAGATTGTAACTCTTATGATTTTGATGATGTAATTAGCCTATAAATTTAGTCATTAATAAGTTGGTTTAGTAGTATTGTTTTATTTCAGGATAAGAATTCTGTTGGAGGTTAGATGAATTGAGCAAGTATTGTTAGACACATATGGATGATGGAAGGATCATTTGAGGTTCCACAAATTTCAATATATCTCAAGCTACAAGAGCAATTGAAGCAAATATGTTCAAGCTCCACAAGATCAAGTCTTTATAAAGTCATATCAAAGTATGAAGAGCAAGATTGAGGAAAAAGACCTTTGAGCTATAATTTCACCCGAACTAGAAACTATGTAAGTAATCAAATAGTGATTTTATTATCTTCATTTATTGGCGCATATAAGTTAATTCAATTGAGAATTTTTTTTAGTACAATTATGTGGTAGGATTTTCATTCTACTATCTCATCCTATTACCTAGTCCTACCATGTCTGCCCAGAACTTGTTCTGTCTTATTTTTGTCTCTGGGTTAGATCTGTTTTGTCGACAATTATGATCAATTCATTGTACCATATGAGCTGCACCTTTATCTCTTGTGTCCCCATTCCTTGAATAAATTTATTATCACACAAGTGGATTGTACCTTCTTGCAAGTTGCACATGAGAGACATCCTATTTGAATCATTATGTCCCTCTCTTCTTTGTACATCAGCTACAGACTGCTGTCTACAGAGTCTATAACTGTCACCACTTTATAGCTATAATTAGAGACCGTTGGGTATATATTTGAAGAGAACTTTTCTCTCCCTTCCCTCTCTCTGACCTCCATGGTTCTTCTCTAGTGTTATACTGCAGTTTCAACAATTAGTGCTCATATCTTTTGCACAGTTGAGGCAATCCTTTTTTCTGGATGCATTTATTGCTCCAACGGATTGATTGGGTTACCTCTCTCTCTCTAACGGCTGTATTTCATCTCCTTACTACCGTGCTCCTTAAATAGAGTCTTGTTCCTTCACTATGACAACTACAACAACCAGAAAAACTGTAAGAAAAAACAGTGAGAAAAAACTGAGCTATTCACTCTTCAAGGCTTTAATTTTCAGATCTCTTCAAATCAAAAGTTGTTATGTCAATCATTTCCATTCAATTTCTTAATCTCAGAGAAACCTCAAGCATTCAATACAAGAGAAATTTTCTTCATTTATTTCTCTATTTAGTAGAGAATTTTAGTTCTAACTTCTCTACTTGCTCTAGATTCTCTTCTTTACTGATTTATTCATATTGTGATAATTTAATGTTGATAGTAATTAGAACTATTTCGATTACATAGAGTCTCTAAGTGTATCTTCTATTTTGATTTATCATTGTGCTTATATTTGTTCTCATTATTGTGTTAGAGAATAAACTCTATTGTGATTTTTGTTATAGTTTGCCTAAAGGAAGAGATGTTGTAAAATCCAAGATCAGGTAGTATCTTGGTGGTTGAAAAATCTAAGATCTGGTAGTATCTTGGTGGTTAGAAAATTCAAGCTCAAGGTTGTAATCTTTGCTTCGGGAAGAAGCTTTATAGTGAATTTGCAAATCCTAAAGAGGAGATCTCTAGGTGGTAATATAAGAGAGTTTTTCGAACCACCCTAAAATTATTGTGTTCTCTCTATTGTTTCTACTGTTGTATACTTGCTATTAATCTTCATTTTATCTGCTATATAACTACATCTTTATGCTCTATTAATTCTACTACTTGATTGCAATATACCTTCTGATCTTACAAGCAAACTGGGGATCTTACCAGTCTGACTGTCCTTTACAGTTTTCTTTATTCTGTGTGTTAATTTTTAAATTACTCTTGACCCTATTCACCCCTCTCTAGGGTCCAACAACCTGCACCACCTTAGCCCGACTTGATGCACGACCGACGGTTTCTAGACTATCACCATGGTCCAATTGAGATGCTTTGTGTTGGGATTCTACACTCGACAGGGTCGAGTTTTCCTTATCTCGAGGAAAATGATGAGGACATCACATGCTGCATCCATTCCTGTAGTTTTGTTTATTTTTTCTTTATTTTGTTTTGTTTAGTTGTTTTCTTTTCTTTATTATTAGTACCACATCGGTTATACTTTAAAACTAGAATTTTGTAAAGCCAATAATTAGGCCTCAAAACTAATGTTATGGCAGTCAATGGATTAATGAAAATTTTTCAGTTAAATTCCTTGAGATTTGAGTTCTTGAGATTGAGCTTTGAATTCTTGTGATTGGGGTGTGAAACCCGTGATGCAAGAGGTGTAAAGTCCAAATTTATTTAGTTCTCATTTCTCTTTCTCAAACCCTAATCTTCTCTTTCTATTTCTTTTCTCAAAACTCTAGTTCTCTTTTTTATTGAAATGAAGGTGATTGTAATCCACCCAAGCCTCTTACAAAGATCACTTAAAAAGGTATGTAACCAATCCACAATAATTTAGTGATTTCACAAGAACAAAACACCTGGCTCAAAGACATCAAGGGTATAAAATGAATGGTGAACCAAAGGAGGACAAGAGGATTTGGACATTGAGACTTACAGAAGGCCGAAAAAAAAATGATATAATGGTTCTAAGAAATAAAACTATAAATAACCTTTCAACCAGATGAAAAACTTTAAGTTAACAGGGCAGACTAGATCAAGATCCCACCTAGCTGCAATAAAGAAAAATATCATAGACTTAAGAGGTAAATGTTCCATCCACCTCCTTTTTTTTCCCCAATTTACTTGTATTAATCCCCACCTCGACTTTGTCCTTGAAGAGGATGGATAATATATTTAAAAAAGAAGTTATGTGATCACATTCTTTCCCTAAATTTAGCTGCTGGAAGGCAGCAATGAAGAATTCAGGAGTTTCTCATTCCTTGGGAGCCTAACCCAAACTATTTTGCTTTCTGAGTATGTAACACTTCAGACCACGTTAAACAGTGTATTATGCATTATCAGTTAGTCCATCTTTCTATCCTATGGATGAATGGCTTGCATTGTCAATCAATCACTTAAAAGTCAATTTTTTTTTGTCCCCTTCTGAGTAAATTCTGAAAAAGAAAAGGAGTAAAATTCAAATGTTCAGGTAGCCGCAGGAGTAGTGGGTGTGGCCATTAACTGGATAAGACACAAGAAGAGTGAAACATGTTTATACTTTCAGCCATATAATGCATTTAGGGCCTGCTTGGAAGAATAAATTTTGAGGCAAAATTTGGGGCGGGCCTCACATTCGCAGCTAAAATCTCGTTGTCATATTTGCTGCCGCTTTTCTCTCGCATGTGAGAGAAAACTGGCAGCACTACTATAGATGAGCCTAAATCCTGATTTTAGTGGGGCCTGATGTGCGCGAGGCAACAACCAGCGAGGAACCCAATAAATGTAGTAGAGAATTACCAAGAAATCAAGAACAAAAAAAATAAGAGAGAAAGCAAACACAATATTTAACGAAATTCGGCTATTTGCCTACGTCTTCAGGGTAAGAAAGAGAGAGAGATTTTATTGATTCAACAACCAATACAATTTGTACCTTGCATACTGTTCAGGAGGGTTCTGCCCTTTTATTTATAGTCAAAAAGACTCAGGAATTTAGGAAACCCCAATTGAATTAGTCTCCAATTAAAAAATGAAGTCTGAATCCTGAAAGGAAAGACAGATCCGCGACGCCTCTCGGTCGACGGGGCGGTCGACCGGGCCAAGCACCCGGTCGACTAGTCGGGCGACCGTGTCCATCCGAGAGTTCATCAGGCCAGTCAGTCGACCGAGCGGTCGACCATTCTCCTGCTACGGTTGATCAGGCGGTCGACTGAGCTGCCCTGTGCATATTTGTGCACACCGGTCAACTGGGCGGTCGACCGGCCCTGCTGCTGGCCTAATATAAGTTCCGTTCTCGCTCCTTTTGGCTTCCGATCTCTGCACCATATTTCATATGAGTTTAAAAAACTCCATCATAATATTTTATCTCCTCTCTCCCTGCAGGGCCCACATATGTTTTTCAACTTCATAAAAACTGCAAACAGATAAGAATTAAAATTTCATCCTTTTGAGATCATGAACAGTGATTTTTCTTCCCATTTTTTGAGAGCCAAACAGGGCATTAATGTTGACATAAACTGATCCACTTCAAGGATGCTTTATATATCGGCTGTTTGAATGGTAGTTTTTTTTATTATCATTATTATTAGAAAATGTGCATCCTGAGCTTGCTGGTTTCCCTATTTTCAGGGGAGCACCCTGGACTGACTGCCTCTCCCCTTTTACTTCCCCTTAAAATCTTCCCTTAAACAACCAAGCTCCTCTCAGTTGGCTGGCTAATAATAAGTAAAAGCTGTTTCACGATGTATATCTGAAAGAATCACATACCACAGAGTATTCCTCAGAACTGATCAAACATAACAGCACATTTTGTCATGTGGGAAACAGATTTCAAGCCATCAATTTACATCAAGATTTTTACAGTCCTGCAATCATTAGTTTGTTCTATTTTCGACAGTGTACTTGAATGCAACAGAAAGCCAACCCATAATCATATCATGCAAGTACATTCATGCACATCAATGCCTTAGCTGTTGAATCAGCATTCCAAGTTTAAACGAATGGAAGGACTGTTGAATCAGCTTATAGACCAGTATGAGGTGTGAGACAATATTTCATCATGACTGTGATCAAGAACGATGAAATTTATTGACATGTAAAAAAAAAATTATGTACTGTTACAGGATGCTGTTGAGGAATTCATCCTCTTAAATCGAACAAATCATCTGTTTATACAGTTCTGTCAACTCAATTCAGCTTCCTAAGATGAGGAATGAGTTAAGTATGCTTCAGCTAAACATAAGACTTCATTTTCTTACTCGGTATTTATCAGGCAAATAAAGTCACTTAGATTTTGATTTCCAGAAGTCCGGAGACAGAAGCACAATGTGTTGAGTTGTAATTGCATTTCTCGCAACAAGACTGCAACAATTGAATGACTTTCAGGCACCTGAAACAAGAAATAAAGCAACATTACATATTAGGCTATAGTTTTGAATACGAGTTTAGGATGAAGTGAATTAAAAGCGTCAAAGAAATTAATAGAAAGGGGCCAACATACATATAAAATTTCTGGACTCATTCTTTTTTGAAACAAAATGCTTGGTCATTCATGAGATTGTTGCGCAAGATCAGTCATGAATGCTAGAGAAGACATGAATAAACTTTCATTTTTTGTATTGATAGAGAGAAACTGAACAGGGCTGTGAGTTTTTATCAAATAGAACCCAAACCTCTAATTTTCAGATTAACAGATTCTGTATGTTTCTGTTCCAAATAAATTTTTTTAGTTAAAATGTCAGCATTATTAGCCGCGGCTCCTTTAGTGACTTGATCAGTTGATTACTTTGGGTAGGAGTGTATTCAGGCCTAATGAAACAAGCATATGCAATCACCCAAAAACTAATGATTCTCTGTCAAGGAAAAGAACAATGTGAAATAAGACACTTGAAAAGGTTGCATGTTGTGTTTCAGAGTCATTTTTCAACTTGAAGTCTTAATGCCAGTGCATGAAACTTGTCTTTGAGGAATTAAGTTCCCTTCCAGAGAAAGGGAGTGGAAAGTTGTCCTTTTCTTGATTTATAAGCCTAGTAGACAGTCAATGTTCTTTCAAGTGTTGGTTGCCCAAATTTTACAAAAGGTTGCTACTTTATTGGGATCAAGAACATCATGGCAGGCCAACAAATCCTTGGCTAGAATTGAAAGTATCCTTTTGAAGCAAAAGTTTTATGCATGTTCTGTTGTGCGCCGAAACAACAACCACGTAGAGGAAACCCTTGAGCCAATGATGCAAGAAGAATTACCACCAACAGTAAAAAACAATTAAAACTGAGAAGAAAACCAAACACACGAATTTAACGAGGTTCGGCCAATTTCGCCTACGTCCTCGGGGCAAGGAAGAGAGATTTCTATTGATTTGATAATCAATACAAGTATTACAAGCATTACATTATAAAGAGAGCTCTGCCTCTCTCATATACCCAAGAAAACTCTAAGAATCAGTTTCCAATTTGGGTTGATTTCTAATTTAGCAAATTTTTCGAAACAGCCCGAACCCGTCTGTCGGTCGACCGGTCCCAGGCACCGGTCAACCGTGCTGGTCGACCGTGCCTAACCGAGAGTTAGGCACTTTCAGTCGGTCGACAGGGCGGTCGACCGCTCTCCTTCTGCGGTCGACCGGGCGGTCGACCGCTACAGTCTTGTGCACGTTGGTGCACAACGGTCGACCAGGCCGGTCGATCGTGCTGCTGCTACTGCTTCCCTGCTGCTGCTGTTGCTGAATCTCTGGATCCTTGTCATCGTCGACTTTCTCGACTTCCTCTCCTCTTTCTACAATTCTCCACCTCGGTGAAGATTTTTCAATCTGAGCTGAACTGAAACATACGAACCGTCGACTCAAAAGTGGCTGCACCAATGTGGTTGCCTACGTACCCTGCCCAAGGGATTAAGCCATCCGTAGATCATCCAAAGGAGCTTCAATAAGCTCATGCTACATGAAGGACATGGAGCAAAGTTTTACAATGTGCAAACTTGACTCCTGACGCCACCTTGGTAAGCATGTCGGCAGGATTCTCCATTGTGTGAATCTTCAACAACTCCATATCACCCTCATCTAGAATCTCCCGAACAAAATGAAACCTGACATCGATGTGCTTCGTCCGTGCATGATATACCTGGTTCTTGGCTAAATAAATAGCACTCATACTGTCACAGTTGATCTTCAGTAGATCTTGATCTACCCCCAAGTCATCAAGCAAGCCTTGAAGCCAAATCGCCTCCTTCATAGCCTCCGTCATGGCCATATACTCGGCCTCTGTAGTAGACAATGCGACGGCAGACTGTAGAATAGAGCGCCAACTCACCGGTGCTTGAGATAATGTAAAGATATACCCCGTTGTAGACCGGCGCTTGTCAAGGTCACCAGCATAATCGGAATCAACATACCCGATACAATTCTGCTTCCCTGTGGAGTCCTTCTCAAATACCAGACCAACATCAATGGTACCTTTAATGTACCGCAGAATCCACTTCACTGCCTCCCAATGACCCTGTTCCGGATCATGCATATACCTACTGAGCATAGAGACAGCTTGTGATAGATCTGGTCTCGTACATACTATAGCATACATAAGACTACCAACTACGCTAGCATAAGGGACATGAGTCATGTACTCACGTTCTTCAATAGTCTTTAGAGACATAGTGGCAGATAACTTGAAATGAGGAGCTAGTGGTGTACTTACAGATTTCGCATCCTTGCCAATGTTGAACCTCTGAAGTACCTTTTGCAAATACCCCTTCTGTGTCAAGCTCACCTTGTGAACCCTTCGGTCTCGAGTAATTTCCATGCCTAGCACCTTCTTTACTTCACCAAGATCCTTCATCTCAAACTCAGAAGATAAGTCCCTCTTCAATGCATCTGTCACGCCCCGCTTCCCAAAATACGTAGAAACGGAGTCGCGACGAGAGTTGGCGACGTATATACGCAAGGAATATACCTCACGTATACACGCTAAGCCTAAAATAATCTGAACAAGCTATAAATCTAAACCATAATAATCAGCGATCACTGCAATAATACATATAAAGGCTACACATGATCTCAAATGAAATAAGGAATAGAATAGCAGCCAAGTGTGATATACACGAATCAAAATAATAGCAGGAATAAAGAAAGGAAAGAATACCATAATCAAAAGAGAGAGCGTCCAGTTCCTCGCAAGGCATACAGTCTCATCGAACACCTGCACAATAGAAACAAGCGTCCAATATCTGGACGTGCAAATCCAGGGTCGTCAGAAAGCGACCTGGTGAGTGTGTGTGTAAAGAGAAGAACTCGTGCATATAACAATGTGCACAAAATAATAGCAATATAAATTGCAGTCATAAGATAACTAAATAACATAATAAATGAACAACTGAATAACAATAACATGAATACGCGTGCAGATAAAAGACAAGTAAAATAACTGTAACAAACAACTGATGTCTAGATGTGTATTCTAGCAATATCACTAATCTGGTATATAAATCTGGTGTTACAATCATATGTCTATCATAGTGATATATATATACAATCAGGTGATTAGGGTCAGTCACAATGCATTAACAGTTCATTATCATTTATTATGTCAGCGAACACCAATTGCCACCTGTAATAGGCGCATCCCATACTACGCCTACTACACGTGTCAATCAGGGTCCTAAGTTATTGAAATTAATAGAAGAGACTTGTCCATGCTTTAGGTAGGTTCTGTACATACCCAGAACCACGGCCCAATCACCTGGCGCTGAACCAGGTCCTACCGCTAGGTAGTCAATAACAATAACAATAACAATAACAATGTGTCAATAACAATAACAATATGAACAAAACGGGATGTCCGTCATTCCCCGGAACCCTGTAGTGGAACCGTATCTCGGTTGCGCAACCTGTATCCTAGGTCCACTCAAAATACAGACGCCCTCTCCTCCATCAATTTTCCCAATCCCAGTGTAAGTTGTTCAATTACTTCATTATCTATTCAATTCAGTTAAATCAGTCAATGTCCATATTACCTAGAGTACTGGGACGACATGGTGACGATAACAGTACAATACAATAACAATGATCGTATACATGGTAAACAATATCAGTAACAATAATAGTAACCGTGTATACGATGAACAATAGGACTGTACAGTGTTACGGTCAACGATACTTTCCCAGTAACTTTCAATAATACGAATCCATATAATAACGAATTCAGATACTTCTCAATGGACAGTCTAATCTAGAACCGGTCATATCTCATATCATCTGCACTAAAATACAATAGTAACTAATCTATCAACCAACAGTCTCTATACAATCATCGTAAACATCAAGTATCAATTCGTATTACTAATCTGGTATGATAAACCACCGTCTCAATATATCAATAATCAGTCTCTCCCTATCAATCTACTCTGATCCCCAAGTCATCGATATATAAATTCTCTGAGTCGCCGATATATCCAACTCTCAATAACTGAAATACTACATGTTCTGATACACATAATCAAATCCTTATATTTCAATTCGATCAAGATTATCACACACTCTCACTCTATCAAGGTCAATCACAGGATCCTAAAGTCAAGTAACATATCAGATATATATCTAAGATCTATCAGGTTAGGTTAATTCAATCAATACCTATTCCTCAAATCCGATCCATCCACCTATAGCCAAGACCATAACTAAATGGTAAAGTCCTCAATCCATACGAATCTCAAACAGCAGTCAGAACAAGAGTTAGTCAACTAGGGTAGGAGCAAGTCGACTAGGGTAGTGATTTAGTCGACTAACAAATAGGATAAGTCGACTATACAAAGGGTACTAGTCGGCTAACAGGAAGGGCAAGTTGACTATAAAAGGGTATTAGTCAGCAACAGAGACTACACGACTTCCAGAACAAATAACTAGTCGATTAAGGCTATGATAAGTCGACTGATATAAGAGCACTAGTCGACTATAGTGAATGCAAGTCGACTATACTGCCTACAGTCAACAGACAAAGTCAATAACTATTCTAAATTGAAACCTAGTCGACTATAGGGCTATAGTAAGTCGACTAATAGGGCTATTAGTCGACTAACAAAACGGGAAAGTCGACTAATAGGGCTATTAGTCGACTAACAAAACGGGAAAGTCGACTAATAAACCTGCAAACCTGATATTGGATTACATCAACACACATTCCCACATTCTATTAAATGCACTCATGCTTCACTCATGCACACATCACCCAAGCATATAGGTTTCTACACTACATCTATACACACATTAAGATATAACATAATCAAACGTACATAAAAATGAGAGAAATAGGAGGAGGAAGGGGAGTACACTCACGGTGGAGGGGCTGCCGGGGCGATCTCCGACGACGGGCTGTTGTTGGCGCGCGGCTGTGCTGCCGCGCAAAAGGGGAGATCCAGGCTACTGCTGGAGCGCTGTATCTGCAAGGGGATCTGCTCGCTGCTATTGCGCCGGACTGCAGGGGACGGAGAGGGTGAGCACGGCCAGGCTCCGCACACGGCAATAGGCCTGTGCATCTGGCTGCCGGGGCCGCTATCGGTCTGCTGGGCTTGCGCAAGGAGGCAGGGAGGGGCTGCTGTGCTGGACTACGGAGGGGTGCGGCTGCTGTGCCATGCTGCCAGGGGAAGGATCAGCTGCAAGGGTGTTCAGCCGGAGGGGAGATGGTTGCTCGGGCTGTTGCGCAACCAAGGAGGAGACTGGGCGCTTGGCTTGCTTGCTGTTAATAGCTTCGACGTCGGAGAGGAGCTGTACATGGAGGCAGGGAAAAGTAGCTGCTGTGCTGCCTTGTGGCTGGATCAAAGGGCAGCTGGGGGATGTGGCCTGAGCTGCCGGGGTTGTGTTTGGTGATGTTGGCTGCTGTGTGAGGTAGGGAGAAGGATTAGTGTTTGGTTATGGAGAGGAGATTTTGGAGGGGATTAGGTTGGGATTTGGGTTTGGTGTTAGGATTTAGGATTATGGGATTTGTGATTTAGGGGGGTTAGTTAGGATTATTATATGAGAGAATTTGTCTTGGGTAATAAATAATAGTAACAATAAGAAATAATTAGTAATAATAATAGTAAATCAAGTAATAATAACATTAACTAAATAATAATCTTAACAAATGATAATAATCACACTGAATAGTAACAATAACACTATTAATGATAATAAATAATAATCATAATAATGAGTAGTAATATTAATAAACACTAATAATAATAATCTTAATAATTAAACATACAATGATAATAATAAATAATAACATTAGTAACATTATTAATAGTTAATAAACACTAATAATAATAATAATAATAATACTAATAGTAATAAGTAATTAAAATACTGATAAGAAATAATGGCAATAGTATATAAGCCAAAGTGTCATTTACCATTGCAAAATAATTTATTTATTTAATAATGCAATAAGTCATAAATTAATATAATTGATAATAATAAATTTTAATCAGTAAATTAAATTAAATACTTTAGAAAAATAAAATACAGTATTCCTGACTAGGGATATTACAGCATCAATCGCAGATCTGGACTTGAAGCAATAAGCATATCATCTACATACAATAGTAAATAGATATACTCCCCTGTTGGTAGCTTGTTGTAATACACACATGGGTCATAATGCTACGTGTGTACTTCTTTCCTCTGATGAAGCTGTCGAACAGCTTGTACCACTGTCTAGGAGACTGTTTTAGTCCATACAGCGACTTCTTCAACTTACACACCATATCTTTTTTCCTTGCAGTCTTGAACCCTGTCGGCTGAGATATGTAGATCTCTTCATCCAGATCGTCATGGAGAAAGGCGGTCTTTACATCGAGTTGATTAAGGTCCAACTCGTACTGTGCCACCAAAGCCAATAAGATGCGAATTGACGAATGCTTTACAACAGGAGAAAATACCTCATTGTAGTCAATTCCTTCCTTTGAGCATAGCCTTTTGCTATCAATCTGGCCTTGTAGCGCACCATATCTTCTTTAAGAGATCCCTGCTTCTATGCATACACCCATTTACAGCCTATCGCCTTCTTACCTTTGGACAACCTAGTGAGTTCCCAAGTGTCGTTCTTGTAGAGAGACTTCATCTCTTCTTCCATGGCTGCTTTCCACATCTTCGACTCTGAACTGATTTCAGCTTCTCTGAAGGTGGACGGAATAGCCTCCTCAATGACCGGAAGTGCATAAGCCACGACCATATCTGTAGTGAGCCAACCTGATTTTCGTGTGTTTCTCCTTGGTCTTCCAACTGCAGTAGAGTCAGGAACATTATCCATGACCTGTTTTTGACCCTCTTCATCGTCAGCATCTTCCTCATCTGCTTGATCATTACCCTGTGTCACCCTAGGTATGATCCTCACCGATGCTGAACTTTCTAGAGATAGTGGATTAGCATCATTCTCCACCTGCTGCGATACATCTTTGGTCTTGCTAGTCTCCACCTGTTGAGAGACCTTTGGCTTCAACATAGAAGCATCATCAAATGTGGCATCCCTGCTGAAAGAAACTTCCTGTCCGTTGGATCCCAGATCTTGAACCCTTTGATTCCCTTCTTGAAACCGACGAACAAGCCTTCTTTGCTCTTGGGTCTAACTTATCTTCTTTGACATGATAATTGGCTGGACAACCAAACACCCTTAGCAAATCATAATCAGCAGCTGTTTTTCCCGATCAAATCTCGAAAGGAGTTTTCCCCTATCGCAGACGAAGGCAACCTGTAGGTAGCATGCGTATGCCAAAGCCTCAGCCCAGAAGTTCTTCGATAAATCGGCATTGGACAACATACAACGGACCTTCTCTAGCAATGTCCTGTTCATCCTTTCCGCTACCCCATTCTGTTGCGGTGTCTCCCTCACTCTGAAGTGCCTCTCTATGCCCTCATCAAGACATAGCTGAAGGAAAGGATCAGACTTATATTCTCTCCCATTATCTGAATGGAGGACCTTGATTTTCCTTCCGTACTTCTCTCCAAGTTCTTCTTCCACTTCACAAATAATTCTAGGACTTCTCCTTTGTGTCTCATGATATATACCCAACAACGCCTAGAATAATCATCAATAAACGACACAAAGTAATGGTTACCTCCAATTGATGCAGTCTTGGTTGGTCCCCAAACGTCAGTGTGAACATAGTCTAGAATCCCCTTGGTACATTGTGTTGCTATGCCGAACTTACACCTTGGTCTTCTTTTTGATGATACAATATTCACAAAATTCCAACTTGCAGGTTCTGGCACCTTTCAATACTCCTTGTCTTGCAAGAGTTTGCAAAGACTTTTCTCCTGCGTGTCCCAGCCTCATATGCCATAGCCTAATCGAGTCTTCATCTGAATCAGTAGAAGCCGCCACTTGTCCTGTAATAGTACTACCATTCAAGTAGTAAAAATTGTTCCTACGAACGGCCTTCAATACCACCATCGAACATTTGGTCATCTTAAGGACTCCTTCCTTTATTGACACCACAAGGCCCAATGCCTCCAAAGCTCCAACAGAGATTAGGTTTCTCTTTAGTTGAGGTACATACCTCACTTCCTTTAGTTCCCTTATCCTCCCATCAAACATCTTGATTTGGATTGTACCTACACCCTCCATGATACATGGATGATCATCGCCCATAACGACTGAACATCCCTCCAGCTTCTCAAAGCTAGAAACCAATCCCTATTAGGGCATACATGGTATGTAGCACCAGTATCCAAAATCCACTCATTTTCTTCTGAGTAGCCAACGATGGGAGTAGTGACCGAGAATAAGAAAACCGACGAGTCCGAGTCTGATCCACCTGCCTGTGAAGTACTGCTCTGAGTACTGGCCACCTTTGTAAGATTTGCCTTAGCCTTAGACTCCTTCTTCTTCCCTTTGGCCTTTGGACAGTCAACTTTCCAGTGCCCTAATTCTCTGCAGAAGGCACACTAGTTCTTCTTCAGATCTGGATAACCTGGCCTGGACTTCGATCTCCCTCGATCATCTTTGCCCTTCCTATATGAACCCCTGCCTCTTACTGCTAGCGCCTCTGCTGATGAGCTTACCTGAGAAGGCTGTCTTTCCTTTCTCCTCGTCTCATAATTAGCCAAAGCAGATGACACTTCATGATAGTCAAGGGACTGTCTATCATTTATGAAGGTTAAGGTAAAAGTCTCATACTCCTTTGCAGGAAGAGAGTTCAAGAGAATTACCGCTTTATCTTCTTCATCTATCTTGACATCCACATTGACCAAATCCGTAAGAAGCTTCGTGTAGCAATTCAGATGTTCATTCACGGAGCATCCTTTATTCATCTGAAACCCGTACAGCTTGCTTTTCGGCTATAATCTGGATTCAATACTCTTAGTCAGATATTTTCTTTCAAGGATCTCCCACAACTGCCTCACAGATGTTTCATGTAATACAAGGTATTTAATGTCTTGTATTAGACACGATCTGTTAAGCCACACGCAGATCGGTTCATCTTCTCCCACTCTTCTTCAGTAGTCGTGCTTCGCTTCTTCTCTAGACGTAGAGTATCTTCGAGGTTAGATGCATTCAGGGCATCCATCACCTCACACCTCCACATGCAAAAATTGTTAGTGCCATTAAACTTCACCACGTCAATCCTCGGATGAGGATTCATGGTCCTCACTGATGTACTTTCTTCTGCCATCTCTCTGACTAGATTCCTTATGTAATGCGAAAAACCAAAGGAGATAGATAAACAACTTTGATAAAGATCAGATCTTTACGTCTTCACGAAACCCTAGATGAGTTTCTAACTAGATCTACTCCTCCAATGATTCCTTGAGCACTTTACGCGCTGTTCTGAGATTGACACACGATCCCACGAACAGACCCACGCTGATCTGAGATCGACACACGATCTCCACCAAATCAGCAACCGATGCCCTTTGAATCGCCAGATAATCCCACGACGAACCTGGGATGCTCTGATACCACTTGTTGTGCGCCGAAACAACAACCACGTAGAGAAAACCCTTGAGCCAATGATGCAAGAAGAATTACCACTAACAGCAAAGAACAACTAAAACTGAGAAGAAAACCAAACACACGAATTTAACGAGGTTCGGCCAATTTCGCCTACGTCCTCGGGGCAAGGAAGAGAGATTTCTATTGATTTGATAATCAATACAAGTATTACAAGCATTACATTATAAAGAGAGCTCTGCCTCTCTCATATACCTAAGGAAACCCTAGGAATCAGTTTCCAATTTGGGTTGATTTTTAATTCAGCAAATTTCCCAAAACAGCCCGAACCCGTCTGTCGGTCGACCGGTCGGTCGACCAGTCCAGGCACCGGTCGATCATGCCGGTCAACCATGCCTAACCGAGAGTTAGGCACATTCAGTCGGTCGACCGGGTGGTCGACTGCCTTTTTCTGCGGTCGACCGGGTAGTCGACCGCTACAGTCTTGTGCACGTTGGTGCACAACGGTCAACCGGCCGGTCGACCGGGCTATTGCTGCTACTGCTTCCCTGCTGCTACTATTGCTGAATCTCTGGATCCTTGTCATTGTCGACTTCCTCGACTTCCTCTCCTCTTCCTACATGTTCATCTTTCTTGGAGAATTATTGGAACATAGAAATCTACTTCCTTAGCTTTTTCTGTTTTTCCATTCTTTCTTGGTTCACCTTTTAGTAGTTATTTCTCCATCTAGAATCATATCCACCCCTAACACACAAAATGGGAAGAATTGCCAAGGAGCAAAGTGTCGAAGATTTTTCTTAACTTACAGAGAAGCCCAAAAGATGGCTTTAATCAGATCTTATCAGTGAGCTGCACAAAGTTGTTGTTGATGATTGGGTGAGTCACAAAGTCTTGCCACGTTAATTAGCTTCTAATCCTTTTACTCAAAAGCTTAAGCAAGTAGAGCTTAGCCCAAACCACATATATCCACTAATCACTTTACCATTATTTTCTAGTGTTCAACTATCGACATATAAATACTTTGAACATTTCCCCTCCCTCTCTCTCCTCGTTTGTGCGTTGAGAAAAATGAATTGGGAAAAAGAAAGAAACACAAATAAAATACACAATCAAATATACCAGAATTTTATGTAAAAAACCCAAATTGGAAAAAATAACGGAGCCGCGTGCAAATCCACTATATCAGGGAGATTACAGTAAAAAAAGAGATAACCTCATAGCCGCACTGTATTTACAATTGTAGGGAGAAAGGAGATAAAAAGCTATGGTATAGTTTTTAAACTCGTTGGGCGAAATAGTACAGAGATCAGAAGCCAGTGATTAACTTAAGACTTGTAATTCTTTAAGTCTTCTTTCTAGATCATCTTGAATCATTAGATTTAAATTCAGTAGCGAAAGTTATGATTCAAATACTAAAATATATCCAGTTAGAATTTGAGTCAAATTTGCTTCATCTCATCAGTTGATCTTCTCTCTATCCATTTATCCCTTTGGATTTGGACTACATATTTGATGTTATCCTTGGTCTTTAGATTTAACCACTTGATTCACCAAAAACTGAATTTAACCAATTGAATTTGGGATCATCCTCCTCTAACCAATAGATCTAGTTAAATCTGAATTTAACCGATATTGATTTGATTTTATCCTCTTTCTCCTATGATTATCTTTTGCAAATAGACATTTAAGACAAGAAATTTAGTAGATTTATTATATGATAAATGTGAAATATAATAAAGAATAATGCAATAAATGTGTGCAATCACACCCCCATGCCTATCTTTTGCTCGTCCTCAAACAAAACAATAAAACTAAATCAAAAATTATTAGACCACTTTCGTAGGTCATGCGATTGCACTGGGCATGTGCAACAAGCCGTTAAACCTCTAGGTTCCCCCTAGAGGATGAGTTTTATCTCGTGAGGGTTTTCAGTAGATTGCACCCACAAAATCCATAAAGAAAAAAATGTTAGTATTTTGAAAACACATTTTGAAAAAAATTTGAAATATTATTATAAGATTTAAGTATTCTATAAGTTATAGAAAAATTAAAATTTTCATTTCTAAACTTAGTCTCTATTCAAAAATTTGTTATCAATCAAAGTAACGAGTCAAATTGTACTTCTCATCTAGTCTATTACTTTATCCTAAGTCATATGCACCTTCATGACCGTGAAGTTTTGACTAAGGGTTCTTTAACTCTAACTCTTATGCCTTATTTATTTATTTATATATATATTTTATTTTATTTTTGGTGGTATTATTCCTTTGTTCTAATAGGCTTTCTAATCTGCCCATGTAACGAGCCTTTAATCGGTGACTCCCAAACCAAATGGTCTTAGGACACCGGTGAGAAAACACCCCAAGAATTTAAGGACTGAAATAAATAAGGCCATAAAACTAAGGATTTTATTATATGCACTGCTTTTAGGCGTGAATACCTATGCTTTATGAGGCACAATACCCAGCTTAATCAGAGGATATATATATATATATATATATATATATATATATATATATATATATATATATATATTATTAAATAAGGTATAAGAATCTTATTTTTGAACCCTAAGTGTGTAAGTGTATGAAGCATGCATATTTCATCAAGGTAAAAATCGAGACTAGATTACTTTCACAAATTTTCTTCCTACCTTAGAAATCAAATAAATAATCTTATTTTGACCAAGTATAAAAAATTCTAATTTTGATTTTCCTATTCCTTAAAATTGACTTAATTTCTTACAAAAAATATGTCAAAATATTATTTCTATTTTCAAAAAGTTTTTAAAGTAAAGAAAATGTTAATTTTTTTCTTTTTTTAGTAAAAAAAACCTAAGTTATGTTCGAACCCTCCCTCACATCTATCTTATGCATTGTCCTTAATGTATGAATTAATGCATAGATGCATGAAAAGAAGAAAGGAAAGGAAAATATTATCTTAAGGTGGTGGTTCCAGTGGTCTGATTGGTCCACGAAATGTGACCAAATCGAATTTGTGTGGAGTTCGGAGGAACCCACCAGAACCTCTCTAATATAACCCACTAAAATGATGTATACATGAATGATTTTTATTAAGAATTTTACCCCATCTAATTTTCAAATTTCACAAATAATGTCGGAGTCAGTTTTATCAACACCCTTGTCCCAAAATGGAGTGTAGAAAAATGGAATGATTGACTTAGACTTAGGAAGTACGGGAACTAATACCGACTCATGAAAGTGACTTAAGTCAAGTAAAGGTTCAGGAGTCGAGATTGTTCAGGAAGTGGGTCCAAATCAAGAAGTTGAAACTCAAGTCCATATTCATTTCCCAATAATGGAATGTGACTTAATATGGTGATTCAAGTTCAAGAATGACAGGTGTGAGAATCAAAACTGACTCTTAAATATTACTCAAGTTGGGTAACAAAACAGGAGTCAATATTGATTCAGAAATTTGAATTGGATCACAAATTTGAGAATGTAGGTCACATTTCTCATTGAGTTCAATTTTATAAAAATGAGAACTTGTCAATTTATCAATGGGACTTTCAAAGTATGAAATTGGTCAAGTTCAATATGATGATCATAAAGATTGGCGATTCAATTTCATGATGAATTGGAACAGGATCCAATGTTGAGTCAGAAAAAATATTAAAATCAGGTGAAGACACCAGAGTCATTATTGAATCAGAAGTAGAATTGAATCGCCAAGTTGAGGTTCAGGATCATATTCATTCTCAAGTTCAGTTTCAGGAAAGGGATAACTTACCAAAATGTCAATGTAGTTTTTCAAAATTTAAAGTTTGGGCAAGTTCAAATGGGTGTGCTGAAATGAAATCTTGTTTTCTAAAATAACATGATTCTTCGGCTCTAATAAAATGGTTAGCGACTCAGAAATGGTCAAACGGTGAGAATGGAGAGTTTGGACCATTATATATATGTCATGATTACAAGCGATTTGAGCCTGAGTCATGACTTCAAGCAGCTTTTCATAGTCGATTTGTTCATCATTTTGTTGTGATTGAACTTGAAAAAATGAAGTTTTGTTTTAGAATTTGTGGTGAAATTGTGAGAGCGTCAGATATTTTAGACTTGAAAAGATGAAGTCTTGTTTTCTGAGTACTCCTCTGCTACATCTATCTCTATTGGTAAATCCTCATTAGTTGTTGCCTTGCGCGCAACAAGTGGTATCAGAGCATCTCAGGTTCGTCGTAGGATCGTGTGCCGATTCCAAGAGTATTGGTGGGTATTTGGTGGAGATCATGTGTCGATCTCGGAGCAGTATTAGGATTGTTTTTGGATCGTGTGTCGATCTCAAAACAGCGTTTGCATTGCTCAAGGAATCAGATTTGGTAGAGTAGATCATTTTGGAACTCTTCTAAGGTTTCAATATGAGGTAAAGATCCTATCTTTATCTAATTTGTTTATCTAACTCCGTTTGTTTTCCACATTGCTTTAAGGGATCCATTGAGAAGATGGCTGAAGATAGTACATCTATGGTGAAATCCATGAACCCACATCCATTGAAGATTGATGGGTGAAGTTCGATGGAAAAAAGAACTTCAAGATGTGGAGATGCGAGGTGATGGATGCATTGATGGCATCAAACCTCAAAGACACTTTACAGTTGGAGAAAAAGCGCGATTTTACTTCTGAAGAAGATGGAATAAGATGAACCAAATGTTGTGTGGCTTGATAAGGTCTTACTTGACTCAAGAAATCAAGTATCATGTGTTACATGAAACATCTGCAAAGCAGTTGTGAGAGATTCTGGAGAAGAAATATCTGATGAAGAGCATTGAGTCGCGGCTGCAATTGAAGAGGAGGTTTTATCGCTTCTAGAAGTGAGGACTCTCCATTGATGAATACATAAATAACTACACCAAGCTTCTTACAGATCAAGTTAATGTGGATATCAAGATCGATGAAGAAGATAAGGCAGTGATTCTTCTGAATTCTTTCCTAACGAAGAGTATGCGACCTTTACTCATACCTTGATCAATGTAGAAAAATACTTAACTACAGTGAAGTGTCAGCTGCTCTTGTAAACTATGAGTAAGGCAGTAGGATAGACTGTCTTTAAACGGGAGTACATCAACAGAGGCATTGGTAGTAAGAGGCAACAGTTCCAAAGGAAGGGCAAAAGTGATCGCGGGAGATCGAAGTTCATGCCAGGTTTTAGAGACTTGAAGAAGAATCAGTGTGCCTTCTGCAAAGAGTTAGGGCACTGGAAAGTTGATTGTCCGAAGGCCAAAGGTAAGAAGAAAGATTCGAAGATTGAGGCAAACCTCGCACAGGTGGTCAGTACTCACGTCAGTACTTTACGGGCAGGTGGATTAGACTCAGACTCATCGGTATTCTCTATCTCTGTCACTATTTCTATCATTGGTTACTCAGGAAATTCTGAGTAGATGTTAGCTACTGGAGTTACCAATCATATGTACCCGAACAGGGATTGGTTTTCTTGTTTTGAGAAGCTAGATGGATGTTCTATTATCATGGGTGATGATCGCCCATGTAACATGAAGGTATAAGGACAGTCCAGATCAAGATGTTCGATGGGATGGTACGGGAATTGAAGGAAGTGAGGTATGTACCTCAACATAAGAAGAATCTTATCTCAGTTGGTGCTTTGAAAACATTGGGTCATATGGTATCAATAAGCGATGGAGTTCTCAAGATGACCAAACGCTCAATGGTGGTTTTGAAGGGCGTCCACCGAAATAATCTCTACTACTTAAAGGGTGTACCGTTATAGGGCAGGTGGTGGCTTCTACAGATTCAGATGATGATTCTATTAGGCTATGGCATATGAGGCTCGGACACACAGGTGAAAGTCTTTGCAAGCTCTTGCAAAGCAAGTTCTATTGAAAGATGCCATAATCTGCAAACTGAATTTCTGTGAACATTATGTCATCGGAAAGAAGACCAAAGTGAAATTTGGCAAGCGAATCACTGCACCGAGGGGATTATGAATTATGTTGACATCGATGTTTGGGGACCTACCAATATGGCATCTATTGGAGATAACCACTACTTTGTGACTTTCATTAATGAATATTCTAGGCGATATTGGGTATATACCATGAAGCACAAAGAGAAAGTCCTAAAATTATTTGTAGAGTGAAAAAAGAATTTGGAGAAAGTACGGGAAGGAAAATCAAGGTCCTCCGGTAAGATAATGGAGGTGAGTATAAGTTTGATCCTTTAAACTATGTCGTGATGACGGCATAGACAGGCACTTCATAGTAAAGAAAACACCGTAACAAATGGGGTAGCAGAAAGGATGAATAGAACTTTGCTAGAGAAGGTCCGATGTATGTTATCCAATACCGGATTACCAAAGAACTTTTGGGCTGAGGCTTTGGCATATGTCTGCTATCTCGTGAATGGTTGCCTTCGTCTGCGATAGAAGGTAAAACTCCTATGGAGGTTTGGTCAGGGAAAGCTACTCAGGACTATGAATCGCTAAGGGTATTTCAGTGTCCGGCCTACTACCATGCTAAAGAAGACAAGTTAGACCCAAGATAGAAGAAAAGAGTGTTCGTAGGATTCAAGGGAGGAATAAAAGCTACAAGATTTGTGTCCTAAGGACACGAAATTTGTAACACCCCGCTCCCAGAATACGTACTTAGATGCGTATTCAGATTTCTCGACCGTATTTTTCGATTTACTTCTTATATTCGTTTTGTATTATGAATTCTTTATATGATTGTTTTGTCTTGGATTTGGATTCGTGGATTCGGAGTCAACCTTAGTTTGAACCGAAGGCCCGATCCCAGAGTATTGCTCGGTTTGGACATTCTGGTATTCCGATTCGACCGATTCCGTTTTAAATATCATTTTCCAATATTCTAGATTTTCTATGATTTTCTGGAATTTTTCAGAATTAAGTTGAAAATCTTCAAAACCGGTATCGGCCAGTATCGTTGACCGACTCCCGGATTTTTAATTTACAAACGGTTTGGAATTTCTAAAAGTGCCTTTAGGCAATGTTTCTTAAAATCATATTTTCTATCCAAATACTTTTTCTGGGAATTATCAGAATTTATTGAAAACCCGGCCAATCCGGTGTAGACCGAGATTGACGGTTGACCTTATGATTTTTATCTTGAAAATAAGATTGAATCTTTGAAAACCGATTTCACCAAAAATCATTTTATAATATTTATGATTTTTGAGAATTTTTGGGAGACCTTCCGGATTACTTCATTTTTGGGCTTTTCCGGTATTTTCCCAGATACCGAGGAGATTGTCCCACATATTCCCTCTCCTTCACCAAACGCGGATCTCACCAACCTGGGATTCCGTATTTATTGTGAAGATCCTCCCCATTCCGCATTTAATGCACTTCAGATCAAATCCCATCAATTATCATGACTTTCTCTCTCCTCCTTAAAACGCAGCTTTTGGCTTCCCTAAACGCGGCTTTAATTCCCGCGTTTGGCTTAAAACGCAGGTTGTGTGCTGCGTTTTGAGATGGGAAACGCAAGCCCCCTTTGACTCTTTTGCCTTGAATGATGTGCACATTATTAAGATTCATTCCTTTAACCTTTTTCTCTCTCTTCATTTAATTCTCTCCTTACAAATCATCATTTCCAAGACACCCCACTCCCCTCTCATCATCATGCTGGTCAAGAGAGGGAGAGGGCTGCGTTTCAATGTGGGAAACGCAAGAATCCCCTTGTTCTTTTATGTTTTTTTGTGCAACACACTATTTTATCCTCCCCTTTCTCTCTCTTCATTAAATGCCTCTCTTCCAAAAGTCTTTTTCTTGATATCCCCACTCCCTCTCATTATCACAATTGGCCAAGTGGCCAAGAGAGTCACTTCATCTCCCCATTTTGCAAAAACCCCCTCTCCTTTAATTATTTGCATCACTTCACAATCTAATTCCTATAAATACCCCCCTCCTTCTTTCTTTCTTCATTTTACTTCTTCTTCTTCTCCTTTGCTTCCTGTAGCCAACAAGAGAAGCCACCAAGGGAGAGCTCCTTCTCTTGCTTCCCTTGTTCACCCAAACTCCATCATCTCCACAACAACATCCCCATACCATCACCTTCAACCTCCATCACTTTGTGAGAACCGGCTCCTCCTTTTGGATTGGGGCCGTGTTTCTTCTCCAGCGGCAAGACTTAGGGCCGGCCACTCCTTTTGGATTGGGACCGAGCTTCCCTTCGTTGGACGCGGCAAAGATCGTTGTTAGGCGAGTAATCTCGCTATCCGCTTGCCTTCATATTTATTGACTATGCGAGTGTTCTCGCTTGATTTCTCCTATTTCGGCGAGTGCTTTTCTCGCCAAGAACTTGTATTTTTATCAACAAACTATAACTCTTAAAAGCTGTTACTGCTCATGTTTCCCAGTATTAGTCGACTTGCCCAAATCATAAGTCGACTAAACGCAGTCTGGTTATTCTGGAACGCACCTTATTAGTCGACTAATCCTTTGTGCCAGTCGACTACCTTTTCCTGGAACGCGTCCTTTTCCTGGAACGCTGCCTACTTTTCATCCCTTATTGACTAACTCTTTCTTGTGAGGCGCGGACTTATGAAACGCGGATTCATGAGACGCGGACTTGTGGCAAGACGCGGGCTTGTGGAACGCGGCTCTTTGAGACGCAGCCCTGACCAGTCGACTAACCCAAACGCCCTAGTCGACTAACTTTCCTTCTGAAACGCAGCTCTTCCAAAACGCAGACTTTATAGTCGACTTGATTCCCCTTCATAGTCGACTTACTCTTTGTCCAGTCGACTACTATTTTCTCTAGTCGACTAAGTTTGGCTAATTGCCATGTTTGATCGTCCTATCAGCAATAGACCCTTCCCATTGACCTTGTATTTATCATGTACCTCCAGTTGCTCAGCTTCTCTTGATTCTGTTTAACTATTTGCCAGATACAATCTGTTGCACTCTGTTCAATATGTTATCACCTGACACCTGTCATGCTACTACTTGATCCTGACTCATGTTGTACTACCTGTTCCTGTCAAGTCCTGAATGGAACTAAGTGCCACATGGAACAAAGTGCCACACCACACACGGTGGGGGCCACCTCTTGGATCTGTGGGGGCCACCTCTAGAATCCATCCCCTCAGAGCAAAGTGCCACATGGAACAAAGTGCCACACCATACCTGGTGGGGGCCACCTCTTGAATCCGTGGGGGCCACCTCTTGAATCTGCAGGGCCATCTCTTGTTTATACCTGATTCCTGTTATGACTCCTGTTATGATCCCCATTCCTGATCATGTCCCGCTTATTTGATGTACTATTATAATTAGACAACTTGCACCGGTTTGGGGAAACTGATGGGCCCTGATTAATCATGTTCATGGTGGTACTATCGAGTCACGCGTGGCCACATACTTGAGGGATCTCCTGGCGGCCACCAGGGATTCCGGGGGTATACTGGCACCCCTACTCCTGATATTCATGCCGGGTATGCACACGCCCTAGACCTATTTCTATGGGATCTGCGATACTCTATTCCTGTTCGGGCGACCATAAGTCCCGGTACCTAGCGGTACGTTCCGGCTCAGCACGGATACTCCTGAAACCGTTGTCCGGGCATGTACGGGACCCATCCAGAACATGATTCATCGAACTTTAATCAGTTTCCAGATAACTTGCTCTATAAGTTGTAAGTAGAAGTATGTGTAATGGGACGCATACTAAAGCCTACAACTTAGACAGCCTAATCATAATAATAATTCTAATATGTTTCCGTCGTATTGTTTTGTAACTCGAGCTGTACGCGTTCAGGTTACGGTAACATGAGGAAAAGGTATATGGATGAGGGTTTCCTTGTTTGGATTATTCCTTCGAAGTACTAACCTCATAGAGCCATGACCTAGACCTGTACAACTGGATTTACTCGTAATCGGCTTTTATTCTGTTTTATCGGTTTTATAATTAGTTTAGGAGATAACTAGTATTGCCCTATCTATTTTACTGCTTATCTTGTTATATCATGGATGTTACCTGCTGCAGTCCTTTTGTTCCTGCATACTTATATCTACAACATGTTTGTCATGCTTATAATCCAGATTTACTGTTTCACATGTGTCTACCCTACTTGCCATTTGGCCTTCGTTCTATTACTCGCCTGGGGAGTTTCATCTGACTCCCCTGGATTCTCATGTCCAGGTCCTGGAGCTTGGAACTAGAGGATTCCCTTGCTGAGGACCAAGCACTTTTCCGTGGAGCGGTCAGACCAGTGTAGCTCCAGTCCTGCCCTCGTTCCTCCTGTTGACTCGCGACGTTTCTGGTTACCTCGTGAGCCCCTTTTGTACTGTTCATATATGTACATCTTATGTACTCTCGCATTTGCGCCTGTCAAGTGATGTAATATTATTGTAATATTTATCACCTCTGGTGATAACTCTGTAATTGTACTCTATTGTTGGAATGTATAATGCACCACTTGCTTCCGTACTCTGATTCTTGCCTGTACTGATGCTTAGCGTATATACGTGAAGGTACTTCTGACTTGCGTATATACGTTGCAGTGACGTCCCCGTATCAGCGGGATCGGGGCGTTACAGGTTGGTATCAGAGCTTAGGCTCTAAACATCTTCAGTACGTCCAGACGGCAAATTAATGGTAAAGAAATTTGCAACTGGAATGCAGGAGTCTTGGTTATACAATCCAACTACAAGTGCAGAGTTATCTATTCCTTCCTTCTAATCCATTTCTGATATCCTGAAACTTTCAATCTTTTACCTTCCAGTTTCTTTTGTTACCAATCCCAACCAACTCGAATATGGAAAGACGGGGAACACGGAATGGTCCCAATGCCCCACAAGATGGACCCAACAGGGACAATGATGGTATGATGAGGGTACTTCAGGGGATGATGCAGAGTCAACAGCAGCAGACCGAACTGTTACGTCAAGGACTGTTGGTTGCACCCCGAGAACAGAGGCCAGGCAATGTGTCAGACTTCAGGAGATTACAGCCGGCAGTATTTTCAGGAACAGAGAAGCCCTTGGATGCAGAACAGTGGCTGATAGACACCACAGATCTTTTGAAGGCGGCCCGAGTCCCGGATGAGAACCAAGTGGAAATGGCCAAGATACAGCTGAGAGATGTGGCCAGAACCTGGTGGTTGGCAGAAGAAGCAACACTGGAGAAACCCATTACATGGGATCAATTCTCAAAGGGTTTCTATAAGAGATTCTTCCCTGCAACAGCTCAGAAGGAAATGGAAGAACAATTCATCCGGCTACAGCAACGGAACCGGTCAGTGGATGAATATGCTGCCGAATTCTTGAGGCTCAGCAGGTTTGCTCCCTACATGGTGTCAGATGAAGAGAAACGGGCTAGCAGATTTCAGCAAGGGCTGAAGATGGATGTCCAGAGGTTCCTCATTCCCCAGCGGCTGAAGACATACTCTCAGGTTCTCTCCATTGCCCGTGAAGTGGAACGAGGACTGGAGAAGAAGAATGAGAACCAGGTGCAGAGCAAGTCAGCGAAGAGACCTTTTCAGTTGATGAATGAGGAAGATACAGCTAGGGCAACCCATGGCCCAATGATCAAGCGACCATTCCAACCTCCCCAGCAGCAGATGATATGCGGGTACTGCCGGAAGCCCGGACACATCCAACGCAATTGTCGAAGAGCTAATAGGCTATGCTTGGTATGTGGATCTGGAAATCACTCTATAGGTGATTGTCCATTCAAGAGGAATTACCCAATACCGCCAGCAATTCCAGCACGAGCAGCCCCCCGGCACTTCCAGCTCCACCACTGAGAAGGAACCCAGAACCTGTTGACCGAAGAGCTCCATTTCCACCCCAGCAACATGATCACCCACAGAGAGGAGCAAGACCCAGAGCAGACTATGGCAGAGGCCAAGCTCACAACATGGCAGCAGAGGTATCAGATGAAGCGGCAGCAGAGTATGAGGCTCAGTATCTGGAGCAGGAAACTTGAGGATGTCACTGTGACAGCAACCCCCTGACCTTTTGTATTTTGAGTTGGTGATCCTCCGTGGATATTCCTCCTTATCCTATTCTCATTGTCCATCCTGGTCCCTCCTGTGTTTATCTTATACCTGTTTTGGTTTTATGAAGCCTTCATTCCAGTCTTTGTCCTCCTTGTGTTCAATTTACCCTTAACGAAATTGCGAGGACGCAATTTTTTGTAAGGTGGATGGATTGTAACACCCCGCTCCCAGAATACGTACTTAGATGCGTATTCAGATTCTCGACCGTATTTTTCGATTTACTTCTTATATTCGTTGTATTATGAATTCTTTATATGATTGTTTTGTCTTGGATTTGGATTCGTGGATTCGGAGTCAACCTTAGTTTGAACCGAAGGCCCGATCCCAGAGTATTGCTCGGTTTGGACATTCTGGTATTCCGATTCGACCGATTCCAGTTTTAAATATCATTTTCCAATATTCTAGATTTTCTATGATTTTCTGGAATTTTTCAGAATTAAGTTGAAAATCTTCAAAACCGGTATCGGCCAGTATCGTTGACCGACTCCCGGATTTTTAATTTACAAACAGTTTAGAATTTCTAAAAGTGCCTTTAGGCAATGTTTCTTAAAATCATATTTTCTATCCAAATACTTTTTCTGGGAATTATCAGAATTTATTGAAAACCCGGCCAATCGGTGTAGACCGAGATGACGGTTGACCTTATGATTTTTATCTTGAAAATAAGATTGAATCTTTGAAAAACCGATTTCACCAAAAATCATTTATAATATTTATGATTTTTGAGAATTTTTGGGAGACCTTCCGGATTACTTCATTTTTGGGCTTTTCCGGTATTTCCCAGATACCGAGGAGATTGTCCACATATTCCCTCTCCTTCACCAAACGCGGATCTCACCAACCGGGATTCCGCATTATTGTGAAGATCCTCCCCATTCCGCATTTAATGCACTTCAGATCAAATCCCATCAATTATCATGACTTTCTCTCTCCTCCTTAAAACGCAGCTTTGGCTTCCCTAAACGCGGCTTTAATTCCCGCGTTTGGCTTAAAACGCAGGTTGTGTGCTGCGTTTTGAGATGGGAAACGCAAACCCCCTTTGACTCTTTTGCCTTGAATGATGTGCACATTATTAAGATTCATTCCTTTAACCTTTTTCTCTCTCTTCATTTAATTCTCTCCTTACAAATCATCATTTCCAAGACACCCCACTCCCCTCTCATCATCATGCTGGTCAAGAGAGGGAGAGGGCTGCGTTTCAATGTGGAAAACGCAAGAATCCCCTTGTTCTTTTATGTTTTTTTGTGCAACACACTATTTTATCCTCCCCTTTCTCTCTCTTCATTAAATGCCTCTCTTCCAAAGTCTTTTTCTTGATATCCCCACTCCCTCTCATTATCACAATTGGCCAAGTGGCCAAGAGAGTCACTTCATCTCCCCATTTTGCAAAAACCCCCTCTCCTTTAATTATTTGCATCACTTCACAATCTAATTCCTATAATACCCCCCTCCTTCTTTCTTTCTTATTTTACTTCTTCTTCTTCTCCTTTGCTTCCTGTAGCCAACAAGAGAAGCCACCAAGGGAGAGCTCCTTCTCTTGCTTCCCTTGTTCACCCAAACTCCATCATCTCCACAACAAAATCCCCATACCATCACCTTCAACCTCCATCACTTTGTGAGAACCGCTCCTCCTTTTGGATTGGGGCCGTGTTTCTTCTCCGGCGGCAAGACTTAGGCCGGCCACTCCTTTTGGATTGGGACCGAGCTTCCCTTCGTTGGACGCGGCAAAGATCGTTGTTAGGCGAGTAATCTCGCTATCCGCTTGCCTTCATATTTTATGACTATGCGAGTGTTCTCGCTTGATTTCTCCTATTTCGGCGAGTGCTTTTCTCGCCAAGAACTTGTATTTTATCAACAAACTATAACTCTTAAAAGCTGTTACTGCTCACTGTTTCCAGTATTAGTCGACTTGCCCAAATCATAAGTCGACTAAACGCAGTCTGGTTATTCTGGAACGCACCTTATTAGTCGACTAATCCTTTGTGCCAGTCGACTACCTTTTCTGGAACGCGTCCTTTTCCTGGAACGCTGCCTACTTTCATCCCTTATTGACTAACTCTTTCTTGTGAGGCGCGGACTTATGAAACGCGGATTCATGAGACGCGGACTTGTGGCAAGACGCGGGCTTGTGGAACGCGGCTCTTTGAGACGCAGCCCTGACCAGTCGACTACCCAAACGCCCTAGTCGACTAACTTTCCTTCTGAAACGCAGCTCTTCCAAAACGCAGACTTTATTAGTCGACTTGATTCCCCTTCATAGTCGACTTACTCTTTGTCCAGTCGACTACTATTTTCTCTAGTCGACTAAGTTTGGCTAATTGCCATGTTGATCGTCCTATCAGCAATAGACCCTTCCCATTGACCTTGTATTTATCATGTACCTCCAGTGCTCAGCTTCTCTTGATTCGGTTTAACTATTTGCCAGATACAATCTGTTGCACTCTGTTCAATATGTTATCACCTGACACCTGTCATGCTACTACTTGATCCTGACTCATGTTGTACTACCTGTTCCTGTCAAGTCCTGAATGGAACTAAGTGCCACATGGAACAAAGTGCCACACCACACACGGTGGGGGCCACCTCTTGGATCTGTGGGGCCACCTCTAGAATCCATCCCCTCAGAGCAAAGTGCCACATGGAACAAAGTGCACACCATACCTGGTGGGGGCCACCTCTTGAATCCGTGGGGGCCACCTCTTGAATCTGCAGGGCCATCTCTTGTTTATACCTGATTCCTGTTATGACTCCTGTTATGATCCCCATTCCTGATCATGTCCCGCTTATTTGATGTACTATTATAATTAGACAACTTGCACCGGTTGGGGGAAACTGATGGGCCCTGATTAATCATGTTCATGGTGGTACTATCGAGTCACGCGTGGCCACATACTTGAGGGATCTCCTGGCGGCCACCAGGGATTCCGTGGGGTATACTGGCACCCCTACTCCTGATATTCATGCGGGTATGCACACGCCCTAGACCTATTTCTATGGGATCTGCGAACTCTATTCTGTTCGGGCGACCATAAGTCCCGGTACCTAGCGGTACATTCCGGCTCAGCACCGGATACTCCTGAACCGTTGTCCGGGCATGTACGGGACCCATCCAGAACATGATTCATCGAACTTTAATCAGTTTCCAGATAACTTGCTCTATAAGTTGTAAGTAGAAGTATGTGTAATGGGACGCATACTAAAGCCTACAACTTAGACAGCCTAATCATAATAATAATTCTAATATGTTTCCGTCGTATTGTTTTGTAACTCGAGCTGTACGCGTTCAGGTTACGGTAACATGAGGAAAAGGTATATGGATGAGGGTTCCTTGTTTGGATTATTCCTTCGAAGTACTAACCTCATAGAGCCATGACCTAGACCTGTACAACTGGATTTACTCGTAATCGGCTTTTATTCTGTTTTATCGGTTTTATAATTAGTTTAGGAGATAACTAGTATTGCCCTATCTATTTACTGCTTATCTTGTTATATCATGGATGTTACCTACTGCAGTCCTTTTGTTCCTGCATACTTATATCTACAACATGTTTGTCATGCTTATAATCCAGATTTACTGTTTCACATGTGTCTACCCCTACTTGCCATTTGGCCTTCGTTCTATTACTCGCCTGGGGAGTTTCATCTGACTCCCCTGGATTCTCATGTCCAGGTCCTGGAGCTTGGAACTAGAGGATTCCCTTGCTGAGGACCAAGCACTTTTCCGTGGAGCGGTCAGACCAGTGTAGCTCCAGTCCTGCCCTCGTTCCTCCTGTTGACTCGCGACGTCTGGTTACCTCGTGAGCCCCTTTTGTACTGTTCATATATGTACATCTTATGTACTCTCGCATTTGCGCCTGTCAAGTGATGTAATATTATTGTAATATTTATCACCTCTGGTGATAACTCTGTAATTGTACTCTATTGTTGGAATGTATAATGCACCACTTGCTTCCGTACTCTGATTCTTGCCTGTACTGATGCTTAGCGTATATACGTGAAGGTACTTCTGACTTGCGTATATACGTTGCAGTGACGTCCCGTATCAGCGGGATCGGGGCGTTACAAAATTTATCCTCAGCAGAGATGTCACATTCAATGAGGCTTCAATGTTAAAGTTTACAATCTCTCAGCAGGTGGAGATTGAGAAAACCAAAGGGGTATCGCAGTAGGTGGAGACAGATGCTACTTAATCATCTCTAGAAACGTCAGTATCTTTGGAGATCATACCATGGTAAAACAGGATAGTGATTATGTAGCCGAGCAGGATGCTAATAATGATGAGGATCAAGGACAGGCTATGGGTAATGTCCATGAATCATTGCAGTTGGAAGACCCGGAAGAAATCCACGCTAGCCTAATTGGCTACAAAATATGACTGTGGTCTACGCTCTCCAAGTCGTTGAAGAAGCGATCTCGTCTACATATAGGGAAGCTAAAATAGTTCAGAGTCCAAGATGTGGAAGGATGCCATGGAAAAAGAGATGAGTTCTTTACATAAGAACAACACTTGGGACCTGACAGAGTTGCCCAACAAAAAGAAGGCAATTAACTGTAAGTAGGTATATGAAAAGAAACAGGGATCTCTCAAGGAAGATACTGTACGCTACAAAGTCAGGTTGGTAGCTAAAGGCTATGCACAGCGAGAAGGCATTGATTACAATTAGGTATTCTCCCCTATTTTAAAGCACTCATTAATTCGGATTTTGTTGGCGATGGTAGCACAATTGAGTTGGACTTGACCAGCTTGATGTGAAGACCGCCTTTCTCCATGGCGATCTTGATGAGGAGTTCTATATGTCTCAGCTGATGGGGTTCAAAACTATAGGAAAAGAGAATATGGTATGCAAACTAAAGAAATTGCTATATGGATTGAAGCAATCTCCTAGACAATGGTACAAGCATTTCGATAGCTTCATCAGAGAAAAAGGTACACATGTAGCCATTATAATCCATGTGTATATACAACAAGCTACCTAGAGGAGAGTATATTTATCTACTATTATATGTAAATGATATGCTTATCGCTTCTAAGAGCAGATCCGTAATTGATAAATGAAAAAAGACTTATTTTTGAGTTCGAGATGAGGGATTTTGGTGAAGCGAAGAAAGTGCTAGGCATGAAGATTGAGTGAGACCAAAGGAGTGGCAATGTGAGCTTGACACAAAAGGGGTATTTGCAAAAGGTACTTCAGAGATTCAACATCGATGGTGATACAAAAACTGTAAGTACACCACTGGCTCCTCATTTCAAGTTAAAAGCCACTATATCTCCAACTACTGTTGAAGAACGTGAGTATATGACTCGCGTGCCATATGCCAGCGCAGTTGGTAGCTTGATGTATGCAATAATTTGTACAAGACCAGATTTGTCTAAGCTATCTTAATGATCAGCAGATACATGCATGATCCTGAAAAGGGTCATTGGGAGGCAGTAAAGTGGGTTCTACGGTACATTAAAGGGACCATAGATGTTGGGTTGGTATTCGAGAAGGATTCCACGGGTAAGGAGGAGTGTATCGGATATGTTGACTCTAACAATGCAAGAGACCTCAACAAACGCTGGTCTACAACGGGATATGTTTACATTGTCCCAAGCACCGGTGAGTTGGCGCTCTATTCTACAGTCTACTATTGCATTGCGTACTATATAGGCCGAGTACATGGCCATAGTGGAGGCCATGAAGGAGGAAGTATGGCTTCAAGGGTTGCTCGATGACTTGGGGATTATTAGGATCTGTTGAAGATTAACTGTGATAGCATGAGTATATTCAAAGGTGAAAAGAGCAGAAGTTTAGAGTAAACCATGCAAGTCTATATGTCAATGTTCAAGCTCTGGATATGTATGTAGAGTTAATGTGCTCCTTCAAACTACCGTTTGCGGGAAAAGCTATAACGGGTCGTATCTGCACAGAGAGTATGCGATGGAAGCTTTCTTAGTTCTTGTTGTTCTTTATTTTTGGAAAGGAAATAAAAGTTCTCTTTGTTTAAGAATTGAAAAAGAAAATAAAATAAAAAGAAGAAGATGAATTTTTTGTATTAAGAAAAGAAACATGAAAACGAGGAAGGTAGAATGAAAACGGTGAATAAAATGGTGTTTGAAAAAGTAGAAAAGAAAATAGACTTTGTTTGAGAAAGAAAATTCTTAGAAATGAGGAAAGTTTTATCAAATAGATGGAAAGTCATGACTAACTAATAACTTTACACTACTAGCTTACTAATCTCTTAGATGAATTGTACCTCATGTAGATTTATTGGCATATTGTCTATCTGATTCATCAAGTCAAAGAGTTTGCCCAATTTGTTGAGGTGTTCCTCTCTTAGCTTGGTTAGGTGGCCTCCTGGATCATAAGCTCCCAATAGGTTCACAAGAATGAAACATAAGAATTTGAGATTCATTTAGGTATACATAACAAGAATGTCAACTTCATTAGATCATTAAAGTCATGGTTTAGCTAACATGAAATAAGAAATTAGTGCATTAATTTGTTAGCATACTAAGGTGATCTCATCATCATGTTCCATCAAGGCTCTTGCTAAAAAAATAAGGCTCTAAATGAGGTACACATGAATCATATGAAAAAACTCACAAAACCTTCATTAAGATCAAAAACAACACTCATCTTCATTGGGAATCAAAGAGACTTTTAAGGCACAAGACTAGAAATTATAAACATTTAATGAATCATATGAGTTAGTATCATCCAAGAGTTAGTAGTTAGTAGTTGTTAGAGGTTAGTTAGTCATGTTAAAAAGTTAGTTAGCCATGGAGAAGTAAAGCAAAGAAGAAAGCATGGTAGACTTAAGTGTAAGGAATTAAAAGCTTGAAAGTAAAAGAGCAAGAATTAAAAAAGCAAGAAATTAGAGGAGGAAGATCATGAGCTTTGCATTGGATTGTCACTCTCAACTACAGAGATTTCACTCTCATCCTCTCTCTCTATCTTCTGGAATCTAAAAGGAAAAAATGAAATTACAAGAGAATACTAAAGAAGAACCTAAAGAAATCCTAATCCTTCTCCTAAAATTTATGGCTATCTCTCCCTGCTAACAACAGAGGCCCAAGAGGTTATTATATAGGCACTAGGAGATCATTGCTTTCAATCATAGTCGCGGGATCAAATACTGCATCAACGGTCCAAGATTGGCTGCGGATCTGCGGCCAAAGCCGCGTTTCTGCGATAGCCATCTTGGCCGTTATGCCAGTAATTGCACTAACAGGCTGTCTCTGCCCAGGTGTACTGTAGGAGCTTCTAGAACTGAGAGAACATCCCTGGTTCCTTAGAGATGTGGGCTTCTTGGATTGGGCTCTTTTTAATCTCCTTTAAATCCTTAATTAGCTTGGATTTGGGCATTCTTCTCCATTAAAGAGTGAACCTGAAATTTAAGAGAAATAGTCATTAAAAACCTAATTTTATTGATAATATGCACGAAAATGTGATGCAAAATGATACAAAATTAAACACTAATCACACCTTCAAACCTAGCTTTTGCTTGTCCTCGAGCAAAGTATGCGAAAAAGAAAAAAAATCCTAACTAAATTATTACACCACTTTCATAGGTGACACGATTGCACTGAGCATGTGCAACAAGCCGTTAAACCTCTAGGTTACCCTAGAGAATGAGTGTTATCTCTTGAGGGTTTTCAGGGATTGCACCCACAAAATCCATAAAAAAGAAAAAGACATGTTAGTGGTTTTTCACAAAGAAAAAGAAAGAAAGTTTATGATCTATTTTGTAAAATTTAAATGATCTAATGGTTTTAGGTTATCCTAAACTATTCCTTCTTATTATAAATCTCCACTTGAAGTTTTGTCTTCAATTAAGGTTAAGTTTCAAAAGTAGAGAGAGCATTAGATTTTGTATCAAGCCTAAAATATATACATTTATATGTATAAGAAATTGCACTTAGACTTTGATACCTTTACTTATATTTTCCATATATTTATTATATATATATATATATTATTTTTCATGTATGTACGCTTATTATTTTTCTTAGCTTCATTAAGCTTTCTAATTAACCCATATAGCGAACCTTTTACCGATGACTCCCAGACCAGATGATCTTAGGGCACCAGATGAGAATACATCTTAAGGTTCAAGGACTCGAGTAAATAAGGCCACAAATGTTAAGGACTCAACCACCTATAGGCGTGACTGGTTATGCTTCTTAAGGCACAACTATCCAGCTTAATTAGTGATTGAGTGTTTATTTATATTTACAATTTTATTTTTAATGTTTTTATATATTTTTTATATAAATAAATGTATTTAGTCTTTATTTAATCCCTCAATATGTAAATGTATATAATACTTAGAAAAATTCAAATCTAATTATCTTTCTATTGTTTCTTTCTTAACCTAAAAATCCAGTAATTCTTCTTATTTTAACTTATATTAAGAAATCTTAGTTTAGAGTTTCCCTAATTCCTAAGATTAAGTTAATTTTTTTAAAAATGGATCAAATTTTTTTTATATATTTAAAAATATCCTAAAAAATCAAAATCTAAGTAAGTTCTAAAAGAAACTTAAAATCCTAAAAAAATCAAATATTTAAGTTAGTACCACCCCCCATACCTACCTCATGCATTGTCCCCAATGTATGCAAATAAAACATATGCATGAAATAAGCTAGTGAAAGGATATCACCCCTTCCTACGGCTCGGACCAGCCGAAGTGCTTGGACCGGCAACCGTGATCTTCTCAAGCCTTCATCTATAAGATCCAAATGAGTGGTATGCTCCTTCATTTGCTTCTTCAACCTAATCTGGCCCTTGAAAATTTTCTTCATGCCTATCAAGATGGAAGACATAAATGCTCTAGAATCAGTGGGCGGGGCCTGTTGCCAAAAAAAACAGGCTCATCATCCTCCTCTAACAGCTCCTCAGAAGAGGACTCTGCTGGAACATCCTCAGTTTAGACACTAGGGGTCTATACGGCATGTAAACAACTATTGTATGCACCGGTTATCTGTTCTGGTGCAACAAATACTCGATCAGATAAAGCGAAGACTTCATCTGGTAAGAAGTTCATACACAAATGAGTCATTAGTACAGGATGCGAGTACTTGACACATTTAGTGGTTAGAGTTGGTGATAAGACAGTTGAGTATGATTGTGTTAATGCAAATTGTGTGCTGCTTTATCATCAGATCATGAATAATCTGCAACACGGCCAATTGAAAGAAGTAGTATAGTCAAGGCTGAGGATATTGTGCTAGATCCAGTGTCCAACGCAATGTACATTCCTAAAAAGTTATACTAGCTTTGAGCCCACGATCCTGCTCAGTGCATCGAGCACCCATGATGGTCATGTACTTTAACAAGGAAGGGGCACGCTATGATGTGGATTGCTGAGAATTTGTGTGTAGTCCTCTATCATGTCAGTAGTGGACAATGATATCCCCAGTCTCCAGAAGCACAATAAACTTATGAGCATCAAGGTCTATGGTGGCCTAGTCAATGCTAAAGTAGAAGATCTTAACAAGTGCAAGACAATAATAGGCTTCATACATTGAATTATCATAAACCAATGTGAACCAATTTCACTCCCTAATTCTATAAAGAAACACATATCCATACTCATTGATATTATTAAGGATCCTAGAAAATCCTTTTCTGCGAAAATAGTAGGTTGCATGTATTGAAATTCGGATGAAAAGATAGAAATTTGCAAACTCCCTCGGAATTCATGGGGGGAAACAAAAACTAAATTGTACAGAGTAATCCACACAGAAACGGATGGAGTTTGTTATAGCATCTGGGAGCTACAAAGGAAGGCGACCGCGTAGAAATTTCACGGTGAGCAGGAGCTCCTAGATGGCCCGCGGATGCGCGGCTTGGCAAAGTCGGGAGACAGAGGATGGGATTTTTTGTTGGCGGCCGCGCTCGTCTCTCTCCAGATCTGATCTCAAAACTAGGGTAAAGGCACGGGAGAGGGGTTGGATGCTTATATAAAGGGCCTAAGAAGGGTGTTTCCCTTTTTGACCTTAGGTAAAAAAAAAAAGTAAATAGTTTACCTAAGGTTTATTTCTAAAATTTTTGTGAATAAAGGATGGGTATATATATACAAGAGAGATAACCTAGGGGTCATTTTATAACTAAGCCCTATTTTTTATGTTTGTTTGTCTAAAAAAAATTTAGTTTATATATATATTTATTTTTTTGTTATTTTATATATATATATATATATATAATATATATATATATATATATATTATATATTAAGGGGCAAAAAAAAGTGGTGGTATTAAAGAAAGGTCCCAAAAGATTACATGAATGACAGGTAAATTTGTAGACGGTCCTGGTCACATGTAGACTGGGTCGCAAAGACCCAGTTCAAAAGTCCCATGTGACTCAGGCTCAGTGGTCTAAACGGCTTCAATTTTGACTATTGATTTTAAAAGTGTTATTGTTCTTGGGATCAGAGACTTCCACTACACTATATGAAAAAATATATGCACAAGATAGTGTCTGACCATCGTGTCTTCAATTAATCAGAAAAGAGGCAGAGCTAAAGTTGTATAATAGAACCTTTTATCCAGGGACAAATTCTTCCTATTTATCTACTGGTCATGGAAGAGTTGGGTTCTGTTTTGAAAATTCGAGTGTTATCATAAGCTCATTCGTATTTCTTCTAGCTCAAAAATTTGCAACTTCCTTAGTCATCGGCTTTCTTCAAGTCAAAATTCAATTGTCTAATAGCCTACATAGCACGGTGCTCAAGCTCCATAGGCAAATGGCATGATTTTTCAAATACCACTCGATATGGAGACATTCCTAGGACAGTTTGGTAAGCGGTTCGATAAGCCTATAGTGCATCGACAAGCTTGGACCAATCCTTCCTATTCTGTCATACGGTCTTCTCCTAGTTGGTACAGCTTTCACCCACTTAGAAACATAATCAACGGCCACCAAATGAATGATTTCCAAAGGAAATTGGAAAGGGTTCCCATGAAATCAATGCACCACAAGTCAAAAATTTCTACTTCCAGGATTGAGGTAAGGGGCATCATGTCCTTACGTGTGATTCGACCCGTCATTTGACACCTGCACAACAAGATTGCAAAAATTGTAGGAGTCTTTAAAGAGAGTGGGCCAGTAGAACCCACTTTGCAGAACTTTCTTGGCTGTCTTTCATGAACCAAAGTGTCCACCACATGCAAACTCGTGACAAAATGTCAACACACTGTATGTTCATTCTCAGGAAGACACCTTCTAATGATCTGATCAGGACAATATTTAAATAGATATGGTTCATCCCAAAGAAGATTCGTATCGCGTAAAAAGCGGTGCTTGTCCTATTTTTACCAACTAGAAGGCGTTCGCCCGGTTGCAAAGTAATTTGCAATGTCAGTATACGGTGTCCTTTAGACATCACTAGGATATGTTCGTCAGAGAAAAACTTTCGTTGATTGGGATCATTCCACTGGAGTGTTTGGAATCCTAGAAAAGTGATCAGCCACCACATTTTCAATGCCCTTTTTGTCCTTTATCTCTAAGTCAAATTCTTGCAAAAGAAGGATCCAACGAATGAGCCTAACCTTAGCGTCCTTCTTTTGCATCAAATACCTGAGGGCAGAATGATCGGTGAAAATCGTTGTTTTAGACCCAAGTAGGCATGGTGGAATTTCTCCAACGTAAACACAGCTGCAAAAATTTCTTTTCATTATTATGTAATTGAGTTGGGCCTCATTAAGATCCTACTAGCATAGTAAATCACAAGTTGTCTGTTATCAGCGCCTATCCTAGGATAGCACTATGGCAGAACAGAGGCATCACACATCTTCAAAGGGTCTAGTTCAATCAGGCGTTAATATTATCGGTTCAGAGACCAGTTTTTGTTTTAGCTCTTCCCAAGCTTGTAGCATCCATCATCAAAATGAAAAAGCATATCTTTTCCTAATAGATAGTTAAAGACCTAGCAATTTTGCTAAACTCTTTAATAAATCTTCTGTAAAAACCAACGTGCCCTAGGAAAAGATCTAATGTCTTTTAAGCATTAGGTTCAGGGAGTTTTGCTATCACCTCTATTTGGATTTGTCAACCTCAATTCCTCTACTCGAAATCTCATGCCCTAGGACTATTCCATGCTTGACCATGAAATTACATTTTTCCCAGTATGTGTCAAGTTTATTTTCATGCATCTTTGTAAGACCAACCTGAGATGATGCAGGCATCGGTCAAAGGAATCTCCATATACTGAAAAAATCACATAAAATCCAAAAATCTTTCTATCATGTCTAAGAAAAGGCTAAGCATGCAAGTTCTAACGTTGCAGGAGCATTGCATAATCCAAATGGCGTGTCGGTATGCAAACGTTCCAAATGGACAGGTGAAAGTTGTCTTTTCTTAATCCTCGGGAGAAAAGGGATTTGATTGTATCCTGAATATCCATCCAGAAAACAATAATATTCATGTGCTGCCAATCTCGTCGAGCATCTAATAAAAAAGAGGAAGAGGGAAGTGGTCTTTACAAGTGGCAGCGTTCAGCTTGCGATAATCAATACAAACTCGTATCTCATTGGAAGATGAGTCTATACAAATTCTTTTTTGTAATTCTCTACCACGACAAAGCCAGCTTTTTGGGTATAACATCGACTGGACAACCCACTGGTTATCAGATATGGGATAAATTATACCATTATCTAGCAATTTCAGGATTTCAGTAAGGACGGCTTCTTGCATAATGGGTTCAGTCGACGCGGTGGATCACATTTTGGCTGGGCCTCTTATATCAGGTGAATCCTATGTTGTAAAATGGATAGGTTGATCCCCTTAATATTCATCATGGTCCAACCAATAGCCTCTTTGTTTTTCCTTAATACAGCAAGAAGATCATGTTGCCAGAGGCCTTCACTCTAGTTTCGATGATGATTAACTCATGTGTTATTGTTTAATAATTCTTGTGATATTTAGTTTCAGATATTTAACCAAGATTAGTAGGTGATTAGCTTCAACAAAGGCGTTTTGGAGCTTTCACATGGTGATTCAAGAGCTCAAGCGTCATGTTCACATCTAGCACTCGGTTGGAGTCAAGCTCGGTGGATCACATTTGGATCGAGTCGAATTGGAGACGGAGTTCTGCAAGAAGGACTTCGGTTTGTTTAGTTTTAATTGTTTTAGATCTTGTGTAAAGATTAGATAGTGTTGATATGCTCAAGTTTACAATACACAGAAGTTTAAAGTTTCATGTTTTAAGTTTATTGTCTTTGGTTTCAGTTTAAACAATATTGGGATTTCATGTCAAAAATATAGATTTAAATCTTTCATGTATATTAGATTCTATCTATATACAACACTTAAAAGTTGTTTAAATATCATGTTTTTGTATTTACATGTGTTTTGGAAAAATCGGATTTCCATTTCAAAATTCAAGTTTGAAAAATACAGTTTTGATTTAAGGCAAATTTTCAATCTCACAAAAATGGTTCAAATTGTTTT